>JAJIZL010026869.1:0-16229 GCA_023969395.1 Amblyomma maculatum | reverse complement strand
TGTAGCAATTAAATCCCTCACCCTCTCCACACATAAAAGTAAAAGCGATAAGCTATAGAGCTCCCCTTGACACCACTTTCAGGCTCTCCTGTTCGTCAAAAGGGATATCTGGTTTTCTCACTCTCCTCTGTTCGGTTACCTGCAGATTGCATAGCATCGCGTATCGCACAAAGACCAGCGACGTGATCGTGAACCTTCCAAAGGGACCAGACGCCAGTTGTATCGACACCTCTGCCGCGCAAGGCGGCTCACGCGGTCGCTCAGTTCCCATGATGCCCGTACCGCTCACTGCAAATATACTAGAAGAGATCCTGTAAATAAAGTCTTGGCTTGTGTCCAACATGCGCAAAATTCCACAGTACACAAAGAAAGAAAACTACGCTTCGTTACCTTACACTGCGCATGATTGCATCTATCCTGTCTCGAACCGGATGTGTCGCCAAATGTGGCGTGTGCCTAACGACATGCGCGACATCTTGAGAGGACGAAAGAGACTTTCTTGGCTTCAGTCTTTAGCGCTATTAAGTCTTGTCTGCTGATTTCTAATGGTTCAACAGATCAGGTGCTTACAATACAAATCCACGAAATACTCAGAGTCCATTGCGAGTGGTACAGCGCGAAAACACGAAGGGAAAAGAAGAGAAGCACAAAAGACGGAGTGCTGTGTTTCTGTTCTTCGTCCTTCGTGTCTTCGCGCTGTACCACCCACAATGAAGTATTACCAACTCGCCCATTCCTCTTCGGTGTAAATACTCAGAGTAACGGAATACAAATATATATGATGGTATGGGTAAACCAAGGACAGACATAGTGGAAAAGTAGGAACATATGTTGTTGTTGGAGTTCAACAGGTATTGTACTGAGAGGTATTTCGAAAGGAATAATGTCGCCAAGTCTTGCTTTCGGAAAGGTACAGCTCACTACTATGAGAGGTATTTCGCGGCCTTTCTTTAGAGCTTGGAAAAACGATACACGCGAGGCTTTCCTTATCGGAAATAAATGGAATGGTGGTTTCAGAAGTTGCTCTCCAGCTTTGCAAATCACATTTATTGTCTAAAGGCAATAGTTAATAAGTAATAAAAATTATCTTAATTACTAGTTAGTTAATCGCAAAATAAAAAAAAAAAAAACAAATCATGTGGTGCGCCAGATGGCTGGCAGATATACATGTGGTTTTTGTGGCCTATCTGAAATGTTTTATTTTTTAACCCTTGGGTAAAGTTAGCTTGGACATCCTATATGCTCACACCTGGAAGACCGGTACGTAGCGCCAGTTTTCGCGATACTCGTACAAAAATTGTGACACACCTGTTTGTCGCATAGCGTTTCGGTGTCGCTGTTATAGGTTTTCTCACTGCCTATGATTTCGGCGGAAACGGTTCTCAGACGCCGTGTGAAGTGCGGCAGTATACGTCGAATACGCAAGCTCACGAAATACAACTCTAGTAGAAAAAAAAAATCAGTACGTGTTGAAAACCTCACTAGAAAACGTTTCACCCATGGGATTGTAATGTTTTCGCATTCATGCACGTAAGCAGACTTAGGTGTCTCTGCCAAAAGTTTTGGCCTGCTGCTGGCTTTCATAAAGGTCGAGGTTGCGGTCTTGGAGGGCATCGTATACAGAGAGAGATGAAGCCCCCAGCTCTGTTTCTCTGCTTTTCAAATTTTTTGCAACGTATACCTGTGTCACTCCACGACGCACACCAGTCGCGTTTCCTGCAGCTTTGCTGTCTATAGAATCCAGCAGCCTCAAACGCGGTCATAATGACCTCACATTATAAACTCCGTTAACGGTTCCCTCCTCAGACACGGTGTGTATACGGAAACGTGCGAAAAAGCGGGCACGCGCACACACATACGCACACTAAAAACACACAAACACGTCCAGTAGCCGCAGCGGCGTTCAGCAGGGAGGGGCGGGGGGTGGCGGCGACCGGTTGCAGCACTACTGCTCGTGCGCGAAAGACTGCGCCGCGCGCTCCCGATATATTGTGCGCGCCACGTCAACTGGAAAGCGCGATTTTGATACGCGCCGCGCGCAGCGCGAAGGAGAGCTTCGCGTTGGCCGAACAAGAAGAACGATAAAACAGAGTTGAAGAAAGGAACAGAAGAAGGACTTCTTTTGCGGCCCCACTTCCGCCGTGAGCACTGAAGCAGCGCTATACCGTGGTCTTGTTCCTCGAGTGTATAGGGTGGTATATAGCGGCCCTTTTATGCCGAGACGCCGTCGCCTGCGCGGTGCATTGCACGTGCTTTGGACCTCTTCGTCTCGTGCCAATGGGCGGAGGTGAACAGCCGGGCGACAGCCTCTTGACGATTGACCGGACTCTACGCGCTACTACGCCCCCAAGCATGCAGCGCCGTCTTTGTTATCCGCTCCCATATTCATCGCGCGTGCGCGGTGAGGCCGCTTGCGTTGACCGCCGCCGCGGTGGCTTTGTTGTGCTCCACCAGCCTGTGCGAAAAAAAGTGTGGCCTCCCCAGGAATCCTCTCTCAATCGGTGTTCTGTTTATGCCGCTTTGCTCTCCTTGCATGGCTGCTAGTAGTATTGCTCTGTTGTATTCGTCTCATCGTCCATTTCGATATACGGTACATGCTCCCGGCAACCTAAGCGTGCAGGGTATGAGGTGCAAGTTTCACAACTGTTTTAACAAATTTTAGGTTTGGGTTTAATAAAACTGCACTGTTGCTTAAACAATTAAGGGGGACACTTAAGCTTCGCCTTTGAGGGTATGTTGCATATACGTGTAGACGACAATCGGACATATAAAACGTGCATGCGTGGCCTATGTGTAAAATCCCTGACTCGGCGCCCAAGAGCACTGGAAGGCTTATTCTTATATTGCAGCTTCCCACCTCAAATGCGAAAACAGAGTTGGCAGCTCCACCAACCTTTTTGACATCATGTGGTCTCGTTAAACTGCACAAACCAAGAGTAAGTCATGACAGATGATAGCTACCACCTGCAAGCTTCATGACCATGATTTTTTCGCTCACAGCGCCGGCGCCAGGCTTCTCAAGTAACGGGATATTGAACGCCATCGCGTTAGTAGTAGTATAAAGCATTTGTTTGGGTTGGGTTAAATGGGTTGCGGATTAAGGGCGGTGTTGGTCGGGTCCTCAGTCCGGGAATACGTAGGCTGATGCCGCTGCCCGAGCTCTCGCCAGCAAGGTCATTGGTGCCGCAAGGTCGGAGCTGGACAAGGCCACCTCCCAATCCGCCGAGTATGGCTTGGTTTTCTTGGCAAGCCCATACCATAGGGTAAAGGTCTGCTTTCTGGCCGCAAAATGTGCATTCAGGTGAGAAAGTACCCGGACTAATTTTGTGCAGTGTAGCATGCGCTGTTGTAGGACAATGTTTTTAAACGCCTGAGATAAAACTCCTCTGGTTTATCGAGTCCTTGAACAGGTGCTGGGAATGTTTGTCTCGCTAAGCGGACGTGTTGCAGTATCTCTAGATAAAGTGACTGTTTGATCTGTCAGGTTCACTAACTCCAAGGTTCGTTGGTAGCAAGCATTTTCCAGGTCATCATCATCATCATCAGCCTGATTATACCCACTGCAGGGCGAAGGCCTCTCCCATATTTCTCCACTTAACCCGGCTAGCTGCATCCACTTGACCCCTGCGAACTTCTTAATCTCATCCGCCCACCTAACTTTCTGCCGCCCCCTGCTACGCTTTCCTTCCCTTGGAATCCAGTTTGTTACCCTCAGCGACCATCGGTTATCCTCTCTTCGCACTACATGTCCTGCCCATGTCCATTTCTTCTTCTTAATTTCCACTAGAATGTCGGTAACTTGAGTTATTTCTCTGACCCGCTCTGCACGCTTTCTATCTCTTAATGTTACCCCTACCATTTTTCGTTATTTTCCGTTATTTTCGTTATTTTCCAGGTATACTATTTTAAAAGAGCCATGCAAAAATGGTCACTCTGCGAGCCTTCTGCTTGTGCATAATCCCAACGTGTTCGCTTTTAAACTGGCGTATATTTACTGTAATAACTATAGTGAATAGCTTGCACGACGCAGTCGCAAATATTGCCCAACTGCAACTGCAGATAGCGAAGGTAATCAGCGTTTATCTCGGTGACAGAGGAAAAATCAGCCAAAGCCGCCAGCACTGTGACGGTAATCGTGTACGCGACGGAAACCAAGCTGTAAGTTTCCTTGCAACGCACGTTTGTGCAATCCTCAGGCATCGCCGCGAAAGTTTTACGGCGAAGTCACAAACCAGCGCCCAATAATGCGTCGCCTCCGGTCCTCCCTCCCCTGCTCATTTCGCGACTCGGAAACCAAACGGGTCACTTCCGAAACGCATTTGTTTCGCGCATTTCCGATCGCGGAGGGATACAAGGGAGAAGGAGATGACAAAGACCGGTCCGCAAAATTTTCGATAAACGAAGTTTTTACCCTCAGCCACCGAACACGCTTCCCAAAAACGTTTCTCTCCTCGTTTCTATTGCCAACACTGAAAATGGTTAAAGGAAAGGGGCGACTGCAAAGTGAATTCGGAGAGCGCTGGAAACCGTGCGACGGGTAAAATGGGGATGAGCGAGGAGGGGAACAGAGGAAGCTGCGCACACATCGCGCGAGGTGGTTTTCAAAGATGGTATATATATACGGCTCGAATTCCTGGTCAAAAGCTGCGCCGTCCGCGGCTCGTTCTGAAGCATCCAATATACCAAATCGTGTGAGGCCCCCGGATGTGCTCGCTCAGTCCGAACGTCCGGGGGAGAAAAGGAGGTAGAGGGATCGAGAGAGAGAGAGGGTCGGCGTTAATGCGCGCTGCTCACGTGCGCTGCCGCCGAAACGCGCTCTCGCTCGCGCGGGTACTGGCATTCGTATACACGCGGGCGCGCTAACGATATTCCGCAATCAAATGCTCCCGCCGTCTCTGCCCTCCCTACTTCCCTGTCTTCCCTCAGTGGTCATCCCTTTTTTCCCCACAGCTCAAAGAGTCGACACAGCGGCTGCTGGGCAGAGAGAGCAAACATTATCGGCCGGATATGCTTCTAATTTCCAAAGTCCAGCGCGTATGCGTGCTCCTCTGACCGAAACCCGACAGAGAGATTCCAGCGCCGCGCAGTGTGTGTCTGTCTTGTGAAAGCTAATCGCCTCCACCGCTGCCAAGAAGCGAATTTGGGGCCCCGGCATTCCTCCACCAAACCCAATCGCACGGGGGCACCGACAGAAAATGGATGCCACAGCGGTGCCGCGCTCGAAGCTAGAAGGAAATGTGCCAGTTTCTAATGAGGAAAAAGCAGGGAGAAGAAGGGAGTGTCGAGGAGGGATACGGGGAAAGTGGGATGGCCAACTTTCCTGTTTGCGCGGTAGAGCCGGCTCCTTCCATCATCGCCGGGAATCGCGCGCGCGTCGTACTGTAGTAACAGACGCACCATATAGGTCCGTCCATCCGCCGCCTCTCTTCTGTGGCGTTGAGTCCGTGGCGCTGCGCTGCCTCCAGGCGCGCGTTCGGCCGCTCTCTTTCGCAATCCTGCTCTCGCGCGTGTATATATTTCACCAGCCGTCCGTCCCGATGCAAATTAGGCCTAACTGGCTTTCCGGAGAGCCGCCTGGCCATTTGCGGCGGCGCCCTGTGTGCCTGTCCGAAGGCTCGCCCCGGCTGACGGACGCGATGCGTTATGCGCGATGCATGCTTAATGCAGTTATTGCTTCTGGCCGGCCTCCGTCACTTCCTCCTCCTCATCCTCATTCCCTTCCACCCTGTCTGTGCGCCTGCTGGTAACTTTTTGGAAGTAGAGCCTCCGCCGCCACGGTGGTTGGTGTGTCGGGCGTGCGGTCGCGCGCGCCACGCCATGTCGGTACTTGGGAAGGGGTGAAGAGACGGCCGTTGATTAGGAACGCGCCGTGGGCGCGCGCGTGCCTGTTGCGGCGGTGCGGAGGCGCGCGCTCATTACACGCGAATTCCAACAATGAACGTTTTCTCGTCTGGCCCACCCTGCATCGCGCTTGGTTTGTCTGTGTGCCGGCGGCTGCGGCGGAAGGAAGGCGATGGCCTAATCGCCCCTGCTGGATGCTGCTGCATGGGTTCTTCTGAGAGCAAGCCTTGAGAGCTAAGGGAAGAGAGCGAGGGCACATATGGTGAGGGCATACTGAGAACGGTGCGCCGTATAATACCTCCGTGTTCCTGGCTGCCTCTTTCCTTGGTCTCTTCGGTCTTTTATATACCGCGCGTTCCTCGGAGGCGCCGCGTGGAACAATCCTCCCGCTAGCTTTCGTGCGTTCTCGTACGCCCTCCTCCTACTCCTCGTTGTCGTCCCGAGGCGATCACCATTCGTTTCCGAAGCGCCGCGTTCGGGCTCGAGCATGTAGTACCAGACGCGTGCTGGGATGAATTCGCTATTACGCTGCTCGCGGTCTTCCGTGCAGAGATGCGCGTCTGGAGGCACTGAGTCCTCAGCGGTGGCTGAGCGCGTTACTGCCGCATCAGACATGCGCGCGGTCTTCAGAATGCGACGCGCTCGGAGCAGTCACATTCGGACCGGCTTCCTCGTCGAGCAGCGGCCAAGTGGGTTCTTAACGACGTGATTAGGTCCGTTTCTTTCTTCTTTGGCGTCTCGCGCATTCATTCAAACTGCCTAGCGGAAGACCTCATTCATTGGTGCGCAGTGCGTGAGATGTTGTTGGCTCGTAGCAACTAGAAGCGGGGAGAGACAAAAAAGGGAGATAAACCGCGAGATGCATAGCGAGAGAGGCGAGAATGACGCAAACAAGCGCAGCGATCAAACGGCCACGGTGCTTCTGACCAAACAGGCTGTACCATTTGACAGGCGTGACTGGAGCCAATGGGCATTCGGGACGTATAGTACTACCCGTGCAGAACGTGAAGACATCGCCCAAGTGACGTGTGCCCGAAAAAAGAAAACCTATCTCAAACGCGATTCCGTGTGTCTCTCTCGAGTGTTGCAAGTCGACGACAACTCCTGTAGGTGATGAGGCGGCGTCGGCAACATGCGTTAGACAGCATGTTTCTGCTCCTTCTGACAGGCTGACTGCCGCGTCTTTTTGTACTCACCGTCATGTCCCTTATTTTTTCCTCCTATATGGACTCCCTGTCTCGTACCGGGCGAACAATTCAGTCGTGGACATGCGGCCGTTCCTTGTTGGCGCATCCCAATGTGAAGCAGCTTTCACAGTGAGCTGCTATGGGACGCGCACTTTTCGTTGCAGCCCGAGGATGTTAACTCAGGTGACGTTTCTGCCGTTCGTCTTGTCTGCCTAAACTACTGCATCTTCGTTATATGGTGTCAGAGTCTCAGATACATGAGTACATTGGCCGCACGGTCAAATTAAGAAGACCATGAGCACAGGATGCTGCTCGTCAAAGAGAGCTGTTATGGAATTCGGGTCGCTTTAACTAGAACACATTACGGCCACTCACAGTATATGAGGGTAACACACCCGAAGCTATATGCGCTGGCACCGACACAGTTCTTCAACGCGTCATGATGAGGCAAAGTTGCTTTCATAAATGCATGTATAGCTTCATTACGCTGAGACTCTGCCTTTGTTTTAGTACACCTGCATTGTGGTCTCAGGCGATGGGCTATTTATTGTGCCGCCTGCACTGCAGAGTGACAGACTGACCCCACTGAGCCGATAGCTGTAAAAACCTATAGCTGCGTTAGAACGTCTGGAGTTGTCACGATCCCGACAAAACGGTGTCAGGTGTTTTCAGTCATTTCCATGCGTCTTTGAGTTAGTTCGCCACAGCTTTCTTTGCCTTTTAGGAACGAAATTAGACGCTTGCTACGTATACACCGCATTCGTATGAGGTATGGGTGAAATGTATATTTGGGGCGGGGTCTATGTTTAAGGCTGTCTTTTCTAAAAAGAAAAAAAAAGAAGTCCAAGAGGAAACAATCCCGGCTATCAGTTTTTCTCGGCTGGCCTGCCTCGATAAGCGGATCATTCCCCGCGATACACGCGTGTCCTGGATCTGACGAGCGCCGTTCTGGCCGCGGTGGTCATGGAGAGAAACGGTCGCGTGATGTGAGACCGTCAAGGTGCCGTGACGGAAAGATCGTCTCCTCTCTCCTTCTTTCATTTCGACCCCGACATCTCCTCCACCATTCTTTCCGCAACCGTCTTTTTTGCGCCGCCACTGTGAGTCATTAGCTTCATTCAGCGCGCAGAGACGTCATCTGTGGCGGCTGTAGCGATCGCGCACAGCACCTGACCGGCGTATATGGTTCCTCGAAACATAACATCATTTTTTACTCGAAGTCGGTAACCTTGATGAAATCTTGCTTTTGAAAGATCTTTCGAATATTGCAAGTTATTTCCAAGCCGGGAACTCATCCTTTAAAGAATGATCCGAACCTGACGGTTCCCTCGAATCCATATTGACCTATCATTTTGGGAAGCCGCTTCTTCCACCGAGAAACCTCGAGGAGGACACTTCTATCGCTCGGATCGCGCAGCGTCATTGTGATCTTACGAAGTTCTCGAAGTGTAGGTATATATCGCGTCTTGGTTAACGTCTCAGCTGCTTTCTTTCAATGAAAATCATTTAAATAAATTGAGTTACAATGAGACAGTAATTGCCGAAGCATGAGATAAATAATGATTTCATAATCGTTGCAAGTATACGCCGGCGATTCCCGGGTCTTACATGTCGTTTAACGCGTCGCTTCACACGTTCTGTATTGACATTTCTTAAAACCCACGCACAGTAGCGCATCAAGTCTTTGGCGCGCCTATTTCAAAAGTTCAATCGCTTATCAGACGTTTCATCAACGTCCGCCGTTATATATACTTGCGACACGCTGGAACTCCTCGCACAAATCGCGATTTTGGCGCTCCATGCGATTCGCTTGTTGAAGAGAGATGAGCGCGCCGCGTGCGGACGTGATGTGGACGACATTCTGTGCGAGCCCCATGCTGTGAGAGCACGGACAGCGCTGTTTGGTCATGCGCCCATTTACCCGTCACATACGTCGCTGAAGCACGATGGCAGCCGTCGTGAGGCGGCCACGAGGTCCCACAAAAGGCTTTGTCCGTCTCGTCATTCACGGCGTTGCGGACACAAAGAGTAGCGCGCCGTCCACGGACCCTGATAGTTAGCCGGCTGTCCGATAGACCTTGACACCGTGGCCCCAAGAGGCCCCAAGAGGCCCGGGAAACAAACAAGACGGACAGCCTAATGCCTAGGCTGCTGGCTGGACGCACCGGGCTGCTGCACTTTCCTTCGGTATACTGCTCAAATGAGCTATACAGATATGGCCGGACATCGCGGAGGACGAGCGCGTGATTGAGGCCGTAGCGCGCGTTAAGTTTGGCGCCATTCTGACGCGACACGTGCCTTCTAAGCGGGGGATTCTTTTTTTTTTTTTCGTTTGAGGGTAATGAAAGGGAACAGCTATAGCTGACCAGACTGGCACGGGATTATCACCTCACTTCGCGAGGACATGACTGACACGTCCTTATTAGCCGCTAAACTGACACCATCACCCGCGCCCTCGCGCGCAAAAGGTGGCGTGAATTACGCGCGCATACCGGTCCCTGTATGTAGCTTGCAGTGCACGCTTTCTTTGTTATATTGCATTTCGCGGAGCTGAAGAATTCTGCGAAGACATTATTATAAACGGCCGAGCGCTTCCGCGTGTTGTGATGATCGAGGTAAACAGCTCTAATAGAGTTTACGCTTAGGTGTCAGGGACATTTGCGCCAACGAGCTGTCCCGATTGTTTCAGCGCAATCTTCACGACTGGAGTGCGCGCTTCTTCTTGCAACACTGCCCGTTAGCCTCACTTCAGAATGTCAAAGCGGACTTTTTTTCTTTTTTTTTTTTTTTTAATCAGACGCCGAAACTATGGTTGTCCTTCGAATGAGTTGAATGCCTTCTCTCTCGTTTGTGCGCAGATGCCTCGGCGGCCTTTAATTCGCTCCAGTGTATGCATTGCTCAGGAAAAAGTGGATTCCCGGCCTTCGTGTTACGAAAGCTATTAACAACCTATAGCGTGGCCTATGCCCTTAGCTATTAGGCGTCCTTTTCTTTTTTCTTTCTCTTCAACGTGCGTAATCACTTTCGTCATGTGTTTCGAAGCACGCAGGAAAACTATGCTCACTAAGAACGCGCGATTTCGACAGGCCTTTGTTTGGTCGACTTTAATTGTCGAGGCGAAAATGGACCGAGTCTCGCGCATTCGGCGCTCTGCCGCAGATTGCCGCTTGCGCAGCGCACGCGTCGATTGCCACCGCCGCGCCGCCACCACCACACACGCCGTAGCTGTTTCTCTTTCGTATCTACGTGAGCGTTTAGCTCGTGGCGGCCACTCGTGCGTTGGCAACTCTGGCGAAGCTTATCAACAACGCGGCATTTCCTTGACACCTCTCACAGCGGCCGAACTGTGCGTGCACTTCGCGGCGACAATCTTCGCTGAGTCCTCGCGGTTCCTTTGTATTTCACCCGCTCCTGATAGCTGGTATAAATCGTGAGCTGAAAAAAAAAAAAAATGAAGGTGGAATAAGAAATATAAAGCAAAGTTCGCCGCACAGTAGACCCCTCCCCATTCCTCTCCTTAACGAACGCCAGCCAGTGTATACGTATTCCGCGCACACCTCCTTTCCATCATCCCGTGCAGCCGGATGAAGCGACGCAAGTCCAAATTGTTCACTTTAAGGTGGTTGCCGGCTGGTTTGGCTGAGCGTGGCGCGAGCGAACGCGAGCAGTGCGCGTCTCCACTGGCTGCCGGGCGACGGTTTCAAACAATGATAGCCTATGAAACAATGGTCCTTACCTCATTTATATCTTTCTTTCTTTTTTTTTTTATTCCCTTATTCCCCTTAATCTGTCTCTCCTCGAAATGGCGTCTTGCCGACACCCGGCGCAAGGAGGAAGAGCAGTGCTCGGTTCGAACCTCTTTGGAGGAAGCGATAATGGAGGCTGCTCCGCTGAGCAGCCACAATTAAACGGCCATCGTTGTAATGATAATCGGAGGAGCTTCTTCCCAACGCCCTCTCATTCTTTCTTATTTTCTTAACCGCTGCACGTTGAGAGACGACGCCCTTTCCTGTTGCGCGCTCACTTCCAGCGTCTGACCAACCTCGATGCCGCCGCCGCATGCGGTTCGGGGGCAATTATTATTCCACGACTGCGGAGACAATGCGGCTGGCCTCGCGAAACGCCCGTGCGCAATCTTAAGCCACCCGGTCGCATTGTGCCCTCCTCCTCCTCCTCCTCCTCCTCCTCCTCCTCCTCCTCCTCCTCCGTGTCTCCGCATCCTTCCCTTGGTCTGAACCGTCGCTAGCTCGAGCCTTGTAAGATGGCTGCCACCACCAGTCCCGAACGGCAGCGAGCGTTGATGATTTGGTTGAACCTCCCAGTGAGGTGAAATGTCGCTATAATATGAACTGCACTGCTTAGGACGATTCGCTGCAGGCTTTTCGCTACCGTCGTCGTTCGCGCTAGCAGCTTACAGCCAGTGATAGAGAATTGCGCTGAAACAGAAATCGTCTTGTAAGATTGCATGCAGATAGGGGGCAAAGCATCTGGAAAACAATGTTAAAAAAAAAAAAAAAGACTGTCAGTGAGATTTCATACGGCATATATACGCGAGAGCGTTACTTTTCTGCGGCATGTTGCATCATTATGTTATCTCCTTTGCTTATAAAGCAATGAGCGATACATTAATGCTCGTTTCGGAGTCATTTATTGCGCTGCGGTGATTTTGTTTTAGGTGACTGAGACCATATATGAAGTGTCACCTGCAAGCTACCACCTGTCTGAGATATGCTTGTATTTTATTTTTTATGGGGCTGAATGGGTTTCAAACGGTCGGTGCAAGTGTGTTGGATTCCTATCTCACTCTTCCATGCGAAAGGAGTTGCTCCAGTTGGCGGCTCCTACCAACTCAGCCACGTCATGTGGTCTCTGACGTCACGCAACGTGCCGGCCACTCAGTGACCAGCCATGTTAACTGCCAACTACCACTTTCAAAGGGCATTTTCGGGATTCTTTGGGTCAATAAAACTTAAAACTGTCGATGTTTCTGACGCTGTCGGACAATTTTTTGTGGCACGTAGATGCTAAAGCTCTCGTGTTAAAGAAGAATGCGCATGTATAGAATAGCAAGGCTTGGCGGGAAACGATCATGAGAACTCGGCATCGCGCGGAGAGTTCGTGCGCAGGAAGTTGTCACTGGCGGAAAGAACCCGGAAAGGTTTTTGCTTTCCTATAGACTGCCTAAGTGTCAGCTCTAAAATGTGTGCCTGCTCAGTGCACCTCTCTCATCATTTAGCGATTCCCCAACTTCGCCAGATATATTAGGTGAAGTGCATTGCCGAGTCAAAATGCGCTTGTGCTGTCGCCGAGAACTGTCTCTGGCCTTTGGGTGCATCCGCATTCATATATACAGAAAGGACATGGACTATCATGCACCAAAATGAGCTTCCAAGCGACGCGATTCCACGCTGGGTACGCGTTAAGCGCCGTTTAAACCTTCCTCCAGCACTAACATGTCCTTCGAAGAAGGTACATTTCGCTAACAGTCTTTAAACTGCTTCTCATTGTTCAAACTCTGCATGGTTATCATCTGTAACCTCATGAGTATCACTCATTCTAACCATTAAGTCTTGGTTGACGGGGGAGAAGGGAGAGGGCCGTTTTAAACTAGCGTTCTTGAATACGCTTAGTTTTAGTCAGGTCGTCCTCGTTTACTTTTAGCCTCGACCAGCGGTCGTTCCATAGAGGAAAACTAGACAGGAAAACATTTCTAAATGATCCTTTAGGAGTAAGCAAAGGCTGGACGAAACAATAGCAGATGTGTTTTTTTTTTTCCTCGTCTTGACCTCTATACATTGGCGCCATTCGCACCTTAACCAGCTGCACACCGCTTCCACCACTCTGACGTTAGCTTGTCTCGCCGAACACGTCACACCTTTGTTGCACCCATAGAGTTTCTTACTCTTACCTAGAGGGAAAGCTGTGCTGCCGTCTATGGGAGTTTACATGGAGTTTCCAGACGGCCAGTTCAGCCACCATGGGCGCTCAAAGCATCATGGGCCGGAGAGCTACCGAGTGCAGAGCTACAACTTTTGGCCAAAACTAATGGCAGAAAGTGAAGTGGAACTCGAGACTTCTGATGCGCGTACAAGAAGAGAGTGAGAAGTTTGGGCTTAAACTGAACATTAAAAAGACAAAGATCATGGCGTCTTGCCCTATCAAGTCCTGGAGCATCAATGGACAAGAAGTGGAAGCTGTGACAGATTTTCTCTTCTTGGGCTCCAAGATTGCCTCGGAAGGAGACTGCAGCCATGAAATTAGGAGACGCCTGCTTCTGGGAAAGAGAGCAATAGCCTTGACCGCCTAGTAAAGAGCAGAGACATTCGTCTGCCAACCAAGGTCCGTATAACTCGTGCTATGGTTTTTCCAGTTGTGATGTATGGATGCGAGAGTTGGACTGTGAAAAAGGCTGACCGCCGAAGAATTGACGCGTTTGAATTGTGGTGCTGGCGAAGACTCTTGAGAGTTCCTTGGACTGCCAGAAGATCAAATCAGTCGATATTGTCGACCATATAAACCCTGACTGCTCATTGTAGGGTGAAATTCTAAAGTTAAAGCTCAGCTACTTTGGTCATCTGATGAGAAGAGAGGAGTCGCTGGAGAAAGATTTGATGTTGGGAAAGGTGGAGGGTCGCCGGAGAAGGGGTAGGCAGCGAACGCGATGGTTAGATGGCATCCTCGAGGCACTGCAGATGAAGTTATGTGATGTTAGGAAGATAGTGAGAGACCGGAAAGCGTTGCGTGACATGGTCCATAGGGTCACGAAGAGTCGGACACGACTGAACGACTGAACTGAACTGAATGCAAAGATAAGCGTTGTTCTACCGTAAATAATGTTTTAACATTGAAAATTGCAAAGAGAGAAACAGCATGTCAGTGTGAGATTTATCCAATATAAGCGATGGCTCTTTCTCCTATAGGCTTAGTTTTGAGCAGCACAAATACCAATATTTCGCACTTAATAAGCAAACTTTGAAATAAAAAAAAACGTTATGAAAATATTCATGGTTATGCAATCACTTAAGAAAGTTTTTAGTGGCATTTCGGGAAACAGAAACCATTTATTGGCGACGTCTGCTTTTGCGCCTTCGCTACTATGGCTTTCGCGGTCTATGTACGCACCTTCAGATGATGATGATGACGAAAAAGAAACATCGCAGTAACGCCACTCCACGTACCCTAGAAAAACCGACTGTCCCGCAACAAGTAGCATACCGGCCCATGATTCTTAGCGCGCCCATAGTGGCTGAAGTGCAGCGCCCTCAGCTTTCCCTCTAGTTAGTGTAAGAAATTCTATGGTTTCACCCTATTACATTTAGGTTAGTTTCGCAGTGTGAAACGAATAAAAAACGTGTGCACTGCTAATTTTGTTCAGATATGCATATGGCATTGCTGCCTAAAACGGCGGAACAGTAAAATATGTATGCTGATTTCGCGAAACCTCAACCTCCCGACCCCATCTGCAGTCTCACCTCGACTGACCGATAGAAGTGCGCAGCAGATCTAGGCGGACATGCAGGTATATGGAGTGACCATCGTGCAGTTCTCTGGGACCGTGTATAGGGGCCGGACTGCTCTAATGTTCGTGGCTGCGCGTTTGAGCTGCTCCTGCAAGCAAGGGTTATGCGAACCTTGTGGCCATTGACACTCACTGCGAAGTCTACGTCCTTCTTCTAGTGTACCGCATTCATGATCGACTACGTGACAGTCTATGATCACATTTAAGACAAGGACGAAATTTCGAAATCATGAGCACCAGGTTTGTAATTTGCCCGTGTAATCTGAAAGCAACGGTATTGTTGGGCAAGATGGTAAAATCACAAATTATTTCTTCCTTTTGAGGCAGGCAGAAACTCGAGGTCTCTTCCAGCCATCCACATTTGCTGTCACTTCTCCATTCGGGATTTTTAAGACATGCGCGGTTGGCTGAGCTTAGCACACTACTGTACTCGCTCGAACCACAGAATTCAGTCACAGAAGAAGGAAGGAACCCAGAGTTCAGTCTACCCCCCTCCGTGACGGGCTGCCTTTTCCTTGCAATGGATAGACACCGCTGCTCTTGTTCGCTGTCCCTCCTGTCGCCATTCACCTGCGGTGACCACTCGCGCGGACCATGTTCTCCCCGGTCTCGTTTTCTTTTTTCCTCCTGTTTTCGCTACGCAGCGTTCTGGCGAAACCACACGAGCGTATCCAAGGCTCGTCGGCTAAAGACGACGCAGGGTCGCAGTCGCAGCTGCCCTTCCAGCGAGCCTGCCGGACGAACAGGAAGCGCTCTGTCGCCGCGAGGCCTAGGCGGCTCCCGCCGCGCATGATGCCGCAGCAGGTGTATTATTCGTCCCCCCCAACAACGTCTTGAGCGCGGCTCATGCAATAAAAAGCTTGGTGTTGCGCACACACCACCACGCCCGTCTACACGCTCCGTCGAGCACCGTTCGCGCTAATTTGGTCGCCTTTATCGCTCATTCGCCGGGCGATGCTGACGCTGCCAGCAGCCGGCGTCGCTGGCGCCCGACGACGCTGCAGCGGCAGCAGATGCCCCGCGCGCTTTTCCTCACTCCGTCTGATTATACGACTTCCGTGGCGCGCAGCAAGCTTCTTTAACGATCTCCGCCGATTAAAAGCTACCGCTCAGCGTCGCCTCCGTCGGTCCAGTCCAGCGCACCGCGAATTGGCAACCCTCGCCGCGATGACCCCGACGCTTCCGGTGCCGCTGAGGGGCCACGTACCACGGTAGCACCGTCATTGTGCAAGTGGGCCTCTTTGGCGGCTACGCATTGCCCCCCCCCCCCCCCTCCGCCCCCTTCCACTCTCGATTTGTCTCTCCTTTCTCCGACCCAGACGTAGCCTCTCATTCTCTTTGGGGTGTCCTCAAATTTTCTTTTGGTCGGGTTACGCGGCCATTATTCGGTATTTAATGGAAGGCAGTCGTTCGCCTGTCGCTCCAGATCGCCATGGGAACCGAATGGAATTGGGGGTTGCAAACGGAGCAGCTGACGCGGTGCAGCTGAAGGGGGCGCGTTTAGCCCCATGTACTCGACACTCACCTCCTTTGCAGGGGTGGACGTGCCCCTAAATGTGTGTATATGCACGGCCCTGCTGACGCTTATATTGTTCGTTGGCGACCGAGAAGGAGGCGCTATCTTTACGCCGCCACGATGCCCCAACCTGCTCTCTCTGTCTCTCTTTGTGCGTGCGTGCGTG
>JAJIZL010026866.1:154998-171397 GCA_023969395.1 Amblyomma maculatum | reverse complement strand
GTGTGTGTGTGTGTGTGTGTGTGTGTGTGTGTGTGTGTGTGTGTGTGTGTGTTCCTTCTGTTTAGTTTATTTGTACTGCACCTTAGGAAGGACTTCTTTCTTCTATAAGGTGAGGACTCGTCGGCTTCTACCGGACCCAAAGCGTAGTTCACTGCTTCTCGCCACCATGACAACAGTGCCCTATCACAAAGTGGTTCGCATTGCCTGCTACTGATGCCGATTGTTTCTTCAATAAAGGGGTTCCGAGTTTAGGAGCAAATCGGAAGTAGAAATCATTTCTAACAAAAAATTCACCGGAAATAACTGTGTTTACGGGACATTTTTTTGGTACATTCCTTTGAAAGTCACAAATTAAATGACTTGGGCTACTACCCGACATCTTTCGGTCTGCAGGCGCCGGCAAGCTGGATATTATTGAGGAGGCATGATAACTTCACTCTCAGTCAAGGTAAGGATAAGAACCGACTAAGATGTGATCGGTAGAGAATGTAAGGTGAAAACTGGTTGAAAGGCCTTTTCCGCGGTTCTGCTGTGGAAGACAGAGAACTGCGTTTATTTTTGTTTTTTTAACAAAGTTAACCCATCGGTCGACAAATTGCTTCAGACAGCGTAAAATGCTATTATTAAATTCCTTGTTTATTATTGCATGGGCGTATTCCACTTACTGGTAAAGGCCTACGGCGAATTGAATTTCAATAGTTTAACGCGAGAGCGTCAATTCCCCCACATCAAAAAAAAAAAAAAGTAGTTGCCCGTTATTGTAAGCCGCGGTGGCGATCACGTCGAAGCCGAAGACCTTCTGAAGCCTTGCAGCCCTGAAAAATTATGAGCATACTTCTAACAGGCTTTCATGGCGAGAGCATATAAGTTACCCCATGTAGGCAGATATTGTCCTGGTCATCGACGTCGACCGTTTGAAGGCTATAGCAGCCTCGAAAAATACCATCTTGCCTCTGGCAGGTGGCACAGGTGACGAACACTGGGACCCTTGCACGCCCCGTTTGAAGCCTCGCAACCTCCACACATCGCGACCATGCCTCTGGGAGGTGGTAGGTGGAAGGACTCCGAAGGTGGCATGGCCGGGCACTGATCGAGTGATCGGAGGTCCATTGGCGCGCCAGTGTTCATTTCTCTCTCGCTCATGGACGTCGACGGATTTGTGATTGGTCCGGCGGGTGGTTGTCTGTCTTCACAAGAGACCATATGACACGGTCGACTCGGCAGATACTTTCGTATGGAAGGGTGACATGGCGAACACAAGGGGGATCCTTGTAAATCAGGTGCCATGCTTCTGGGAGGTGGCATGTGAACGTCCATTATCTCACTAAAGGGCTATGAAGATCCAACTAAGCTCAAAACGTTAACTTGAACTAAATGCGCATTTTCTAAAAGGTGGTCCTAACTTCCGGAGCCCTCCACTACGGCGTCTCTCATATCCTGAATTGCTTTGGGGCGTTAAACTCAACAAACCAAACCAAACAATAAATGATTCAGGAACCAACAATAATGTGACATTCCTTTGTATAGCCGAAACATAGTCATGTGGGAGGCTGTAGAGAAGTGACGCTCTCGCGTTTATGCTGCATGAATCTCACTGATCGTTTGGGAATTTGTTTTCTATACTACTTCTTCCGACTTATGTTTCTCAACAGGGAGCTATTTTTCTAAGCATCGATGTGCAACCATTAGGATACTGTACTGTTCTCTCTTTTGACGGAGCAACCAACACTGCGAAAGTCAGCGGTCGTCGTTGTTGTTGTTTTTTCAGAACCTCTTCCGAAATAATGCCGCACTGTGCGAATCTCACTGTACTGTCCTGTGTGCCATAATGCACTTTTCTCGTTTCGTGCCCGTTACTGTGTGGCTGTGCTGACAGGAACCATTTCCTACACGACTAACAAATATCGCCAGCATAATGCGCTCGGAGTACCCTATTAGTGTTGCATCAACCTGTGTAAGCTGACAAATTGAACCCTCAAATCTAGAAACGGATCATATTAGAAAACAAAAACAGAGTTTCGCTGGAAATTAACGCAACCTGTACGCCCATATTCCATAACGAAGGGAAACTATCTGCGCCTATGAATGTGAGCCACTTTCTAAGACTTCTGCGAAAAAAGAACCACTTTAATTTGGGGAACAACGCCGGAGAGATACAGGCATATATTATACTAGCCCCCCCCCAAAAAAGGGGGAGGGAGGGAGGGAGGGAGGGAGGGAGGGAGGGAGGGATGCTTTATCATCTACTTCTCAGTTTCAATATTACCAACGCTTCATATGCATTCCCAAAATCAGAATTGAACTATTCACTACCAAGTCTCCAGTAATTCGGTCAGTGTTTTGAGCGAACGAAAAGTTGCATTACTTGCGGATCCCTACTGATACCGACTAGTGGGCTCGTTTGCGCAGCGAGGTCATTATTCGCTTACTGTTTAAACAATAAGGAAGCCTCTTCAGCATTTGCGACAGCGATACAGCGCCTATAACAAAGACCAAACGTTATCAGACCAAACACCGGAATCTCAGTTTCGATTAAAAGAAAATCCTCAAGCGCCCTCAGTGTCTTTACGCTGGTAGCTACAGAACGCCTGCTGACGTACTTTCTTACCCAAATATTTTCCATCAGCAAAGAGATTATACGGGCGCCGTATTCGTCTCATTGTAACGGCGCGCCCGTGTGTATCGATTCGCGTCGCATCTTCCCGTTTTGTTACAAGATTTTCGTTTACATGTCTCTTTGTATGACTATGTTTAGAGCTGTTGCGGCGTGGGAGAACAAAGTTCGTCGGGCCTGTTTGCCTGCGGAGAAATTTAAAAGGACAGAAAATGACAAGTACTGCTCTACATCTCAAGTTTTGCCGACAAAGGAGGCCAGGAATGCTGAACGCGCGGCTGTAGTGCTCTTAGGCCCTTGCTCAAAGGGAGGCCCGACGCGGAGACTGCAGTACAATTTCTTTTTCTTTGAAGTCCTTGCAACTCCGAAGCGGAGAAATAAGAACAGAACACGCAGCTAGTCTCTCCTTTCTGGCCGTTCATACCTGATATCTTCTTTATTGGCAGCCGCGTGTGCCACTGCCGTCTGCTACCGGGTCGCTCCACCGCGAGTAACCGGCGACGTCACAACCTCCCTCACGAACCGGCTGCTCTCCTTCGCCCCCTCCTCTACCCTGCCCTCACCAAGCAATGCCTGGTGGCCACATCGAAGGCCGCCGCCGCTTCGGCTCCAAAGCCACCCACCGGTTGCGATGATACCCAGCAAGCTCGTTTCTGCGAAACGGACGCGCAACGAGAGAAAGTGGTTTCGTCATCGCGAGGCACGCCACGGTGAGGGAAAGCCGGTAACTAAACAAGCGACGTGCGCGCCAGCGCGCCTGACTCAGGTTGACGTCGTGCCTCCGCCCGCTCTCGTCCTTCCCTAAGTTGGGGAAGTGTTCGTCACACAGCTCCGCTCGTGACGATTCCTTCCCGCTAAACGGAGTGACACGATGGAAACATCAACTAAGAAATAAGATGAGCTGCGCTTTGCTTTCTTTTTTTTTTTTTTAACGCTTTTTGCTCACTCTTATAGCGGGATGTGGTGCCGATGAATTTCACTCTGCCTTGGAAAGGACATGGCATATGGGAGGAAAAAGAGTGTCAAAGTAAAAATAGGAGAGAGAGGTGGGTTCCAAAGCGTGGACCTTATCGCTGTTTGACCCGAACCAACAGGTTTGCAACACTTGCACGCTGCAGACGGCTGTTACGAGAACCGAAGAAACTGATCAGCTTTGTCGGCAACGTGTTTTGCCCCGCTTTGAATTTGTTATTTTCCGCGCAATAACATTTAACGAAGTCTGAAGAGAGTGGGAGGCCCAGCAAATTCAGTATTGAGATGTTTGTAGCTGCAACAGAAAAGAGCTGCATCCTGCGAAGATCTCCCAGCGGCAGGCTTCGTATTTCTAAGAAAAGGCTACCTATCTAAGGCACGTTGGGGCGTTGATCACGTGTCTCTTGAATTCAGTTTATGTGCATGTTTGAGATCAGCCGATCAGCTGCCAATGTTCTGCGTCTTACCGCCAATTGCACTGAACAATAAATACGCATGACCACTCCACGTTATTTCTAAGAAGTCAAGCCCGCTTTTAACGTACCTGGCGATGCTCTCATCTTTGTGTCATTGTATTCGATGCTTGTAAGGAAACAGGAAATGCTAATTGCAAGTTCCAGTCGCTGATTCGGAGCGCATCCGCGGCAGAGCAAGATGTCGAGGGAAATCAGGGGCCGTGCTGTCGGTGTACTGTCGCGATGGAAAGAAATGCGAACAGCGGAGAGCGTGTAAAAAGGTCCATCTCGAGCAATGTGCCTGCCGCCATCAGAGACAGGAGCTTTCATCCAGTTAGCCAAAGATTTGCTCTGCTTTATTTTACGTTCGTTTTCTCGTTTGGCCACTGGAGCGCCACATTTAGTATTTACAGAGGTGGAGACCTGCGCAGTGCGGTTTCGTCGTCGGCAGCGGCTGTGGCCCGTGTGGGTGAAGCCAGCGCTCTTAGGCCGCTGCCTTCAGGGCTTTGACTTCAATTGCTTCCGTCATCGCGTATCGCCAGCGCTACCGCGAGGCGCGGGTCTCCACCTCTACAAATATTAAATGTGGCGCTCCAATGGCCAAACGAAAGACCGAACGTAAAAGCAAACAGGAGCAAAACAGTCGCTAACTGGATAAACGCTACTACCTCTGATAGCGACAGGCACATTGCCCGAACTGGACCTTTTTCCAATCTCTGTTGTTCGCATCTCTTTCCATCGCGATAGCGCAATCAAAATCTGACTCCACACCATTCATTGCAGCATCTCTTCAGTTCCGTGGAGATCACAGACTGAAATTCACCACAATCCCAACAAAAGTGGCGCTTCTTAATTATTTTTTTTTTCAGCAGTGTGCCATGGGCGTATAATTGTTCAACGCAGACCCTGTACGCAATGATTTGCAAGCTCTCCAGTACTGTCATATCCGCCGCCAATGCCCTTGCTGCCGAGTACCTGCTTTAATGGGGGGAAATTAGTCCCAATTGAAGCGGCAACAGCAGTTTGTACTAGGTGATCATCACGAAGTGATTTTATTGCAAATAATAAAAATAATGAGGGAAAAGATTTGTGCCGGCCGCAGCATGTGTCATCGTGCTCTGTCTGACGCAGCAGAGCTCTACGGTGGCGAAAACAAAGAAACAGTGAACAGACAAAAAAGGAAATAAAAGGAAAGCGATAGGGAGACAACAGGATAGGGATATAGTAAAAATAATAATGATAATAAGTGAGCATAAAATCACGATGCCTGCACCTCCATTGTTTAGCATTATACAGATCGTCACTATACGAGCGGACCCTCCCCTGGTAGCACAGCGCACACAACTTCTTTAATAAAGTTCCTCGCTGTCGGGTAGTAGTTCGCGTACAACGGGCTTCTTTAGAGTATGGCCCTGTGATCTTGCCATCCGCAACAAAGAAGTGACCACAGGTGACGTCCGGCCTTCGAGGTCACGTTGCCACATATCTGCGTGCACCCGACCACGTGAGGTTTCAACAGCGCCATTTGTCATTTCTACGTTTATGCATCGACGTAACACAGGGAGCGGGCTCGCAGAGTGCATCAACCTCATACTCTGCTCTCTGTGCGCAGCCCGCACGTGGCAACAGCACAAAAGCTAGAGGTAAATGTGAAAGCGGTCGCATACCCCGTGACCGGCTGGGCTTGCGTAAGGGGCTCAAACTGCCGCAGCTCGTTGATACGCGAACTTGCGCTCAAGTCTCGCGCTTAACGCTGACTTATCCCTCGCGTCACCAGCTTACTCCTAATTAATAAATTTAGAGGACAGTCCGGGAGTACCTGATGGAATCCAGAGCCACACAAGGCTGTCAGAAGAGAATTGCCGCGTTGTCCTATGGTTGTCGTGGCGGGATTTCTGATGGGATTAGGTTTCAGTCGTGAGAGAATGGGCAATTTGGCGACACTCCTCTGCCTGTCGGGCAGCTTCAGAAGCAGGGGTACACTCAGATACGTCCGGCTGGTGCGGAAGGATGGTATCTAGTGGAGCAGAAGGGTGACGGCCGTTAAGAAGATATATAACGGAGAAACCGGTAGTTGACTGAGTAGCAGTATTGTATGCGTACGTCACACATGGAAGGAGGAGATCCCAGTCACAGTGGTCGGAGGCGACGTACTTAGAAAGCATGTCGCCGAGGGTACGGTTAAAGCGTTCGGTGAGTCCGTTAGTCTGCGAATGATAGGTGGTAGAGGTTCGATGAATTACGTGGCACTTGTTCAATAGAGCTTTGACAACGTCAAATAAAAAGACACGTCCTCTGTCACTGAGTAGTTCACGAGGTGCGCCGTTGCGAAGGTCGAATCGCTGCAAAATGAATGAAGCTGCGTCGGACACTGTGGACGATGGAAGGACAGAGGTTTCAGCATATCTCGTCAGGTGGTCAACCGCGACGATGGCTCAACGGTTTCCAGCGGCAGTGTACGGGAGCGGGCCGTATAAATCAATACCGACGGGATGAAAGGGGCGTGGTGGGAAAGGTAAGGTAACGGCTGCAACTCGGCAGCAGAAGTATGAGGAAAGATGAAGATATATACGTGCAAATGTGAAGAAGATTCCGTGCTCATCGGTCCCGCTGAAGATAGCAGCGTCACGCTGGCGAATTGAGCCGGCGCAGATGACAATTGGACCCGCCTTCGTGCCTTAATGTTGGAGGTCGTCTGGCATTGCAGGTATAGGAAGAGTGCGGCTACGGAGGTCCAGGATCGACGTTTCCACCCAGCACCTCCACCAAATGTAGGATGGGGGCTTATTTATTAGAGGTATTGGGACTCAATCTAGAAGCATGGCTGGAACAGTCCGCGTACAAGCAGGTCCAGCGCACACACCGATAGCGGTGTCACTCGAGCGAGCGTACAGATTCTTCTTCTTCATCTTTGCAGGTACATCTCCATCTTTACAATCTCTTTACATCTCCATCTGGTTGATAGTTTCCTTGCTGTTTCTCAGTAAAAACGTTATTATTTTTAACGTAATAACTTTAAATGCCCGCTGGCTGAACAACCGGTGACGGCGCCGGCGTTGTGAGCGAGAAATCACGCACATGTCTGGCTGCGCGAGTACCGAGCATTAACTAGACGTAGGGTTTCCAGACGTTACGTTTAGCAGGAGCTGCCAACTCAGGCCTCTCCCTTTCATATAGGAAGGTGACATAAAAATCCGCCTGCCAGTACCCTCGCATTCACGTTACCGTAGTGCAGGCATGTTCATTCAGCTTGACTAAAATGTGGCTTTGTATGTGGGCTGGCAGATATCGCTATCACACCATACCCGTAAAGGCGAAGATTAAATGGCCTTTGTTTTTGTTTTTTCTTTTGCACTGTGGAACAATGTCTCAGGTTCATGGACTTCCAAATCGTTTCTTACTGTATTTTTGTTTTCTTCTTTTATATTCCTGTTTTTCTTTCAGACTGTGTTCGTTTCTAGGATTTAACTCATTATGATTATCTATAAGGCCGGTGAAGCTTCACTTGTGCGGGCTTGCTCTCTCTCTAGGCTTCGAATTGGGTATCAAAAAGATCCCGTATCGTGCAATGGGTATCTGAAGGACTATTTTGCGTTTCTTCCTTGTGCTATATCAAGCAAGTTTGTTGCCTCTAAGCTTTCGAATGTTTGTTTATTTTTGTGCACAGCCGCAGCTCGTGCATAACGAATTCCGTGCTTTTTGTGTCGAGCTTAATTAACATCAGTAGACTTTCCTGAATCTGGGTTGTCTACATTAACTATAGTAATCAAACATAATTTCAGATGTCACGACAGAGCGCGTCCATGAGGCTTATATGACCAGCAGTTCCCACCAGCGTCAGCTCATCACAGACGCTTTGGATATATCCAAAGCCTGCTTAAAAGAAGGAAAGGCGGTAAATATGGACTGTTATGAGAATAAATGCGTCATATGTTCTTATCAAGCTGTGAAGTTAGCACACAGGAGAAAGGAGGGCTTCTTTTTTCTCCGCTCGAATAACTCATTTGCGGGACGTTCTGTCCAGTCACGCGTCAAAGTACCTAATAGCACGAAGCTTTCAGTTATTGATGCCAGTACTTTACTGAAGATAATGGTTTGGTTCATGGGGTTTAACGTCCCAAAGCGGCTGAGGCTATGAGAGACGCCGTAGTGGAGGGCTCCGGAAATTTTGACCATCCGGGGTTGTGCACTGACATCGCACAGTACGCGGTCGCTTTTTATTTCGCCTTCATCGCGAAGCGGCCGCCGGGGCCAGGATTCGATCCCACATCCTTGGGCACACGTCTTGCGCCCTAACCACTGCACCACCACCACCAAGATAATAAGCATCACATTTAACCTTTATGAATGGCTCTTTCAGCATTCTTTGCTGCTAATTCTCTCAGGCGCGCTTTCGCGTAGTGATGTCATGATTCCAGCCTTGGCACACCCGTCTATCAAATGCTCCCTCGCTAAACACTGCTGCTGCCTGAAAAAAACAGACGTTAATTTCTACGTGACTGAGACGAATCCGTCCTAAGTATACCTAGTGTTACCTACCCACCACCACAAGTAAACAAATTATTGCATTTATATTCTTCAAACCACTAGGTCATCCCTTTGCACATCTTTTGTATTCGTTTATTCGAAAGTATAGCTGTATTTGTTTTGCAGCATTAGTTCGGCACCTATTCATTAGGCGAGCACACTGCGGTACCCTCCGCTGCCCCCGCGTCGCCTTGAACCCGCCACGTGCTCGTACAACTACATTTCAGCGGTTTTTTTTTTCTTTTTTTTTTTTGCGCGCTCTGCCACAGACTGCAATGACCGCTCCTGTCACGTTTCATTAATCACAAAACGTTGCTGCTTCGGCGAGCTACCAAGGTAAACGTGCCGTATTTATGTCTCGACATAACACATTATATAAATTGCCGTATTATATGTGCGGTGGGATAGAACGTCAAATGGTTTAGTACTAAGTAGTTTCGAAAACCATATGCCCTAGGTACTGTCTGCTTAGATTGTGCTGTTGCACAAAGGAAAGAAAAAGATAGAAAGAGGTCAGAGGAGAAGGGGGGCTCTCCTTTCATTTTTCTTAGGAAAATGCTGGAGCATGTTGAAGCACAAAGAAACTTCGCCTCTTAATCATAAGTGGTCTTTAAAGCTAAAATAAAATCTCATTCTACCTGGGACATAGGCTCATCAGCTTCCTCTTTCCTTTAGTGAAAATAATACAACAAACAGCCGCTAGATGTCGAGCGCTGCCAGACTGCGTGGCATAAGCAAGGCATAAACCTGCATATGCCTAACCCAATAAGGGGTGCCCTTAAATGTTACGTGTCTAACAGAAGTCAGTGCAGTTTTAGTTACTATCACAAAC
Source organism: Amblyomma maculatum (assembly GCA_023969395.1). Taxonomy (NCBI): domain Eukaryota; kingdom Metazoa; phylum Arthropoda; class Arachnida; order Ixodida; family Ixodidae; genus Amblyomma; species Amblyomma maculatum. The sequence goes on along the minus strand of JAJIZL010026866.1, from coordinate 161,997 downwards.
ACATTGAAGTGGGATATGCACATCATTGAAGCTTGCGCAAATGCGTAAAGATAACAGTGATATTTTCGCGGGAAAAAAGCGCTGGCACCTGCCAAAGTTAAGGGTGCAGCTTAGCCTCTGCAATACCAGTCCCTAAATGCGGCACTGTTACCTTGTATTCCCATCAGACATAGCTTGTTAATCAAATGCATGGAATTCGAATAATCGTTTTGGTTTTTTTACTCATAGTATTAAATAGGTGTGGACTCCACCACTGTGGCTCAGCGGATAGGACGCTCGACTGCTAAACACGAAGACGAGGGTTGAAATTCTATCAGCTAAGGCCGCTTTTCGATTGAGGCGAAATGCAAGGAGCCCGTCTACTGAGCAATATTACTGCGCTTCAAGTATCCACAGGTGGTCGGAATTTCCCTCATAGCTCCATAACGGTGTCTCTAGTAGCTGAAGTCGCTTTAGGACGTTGAACCCCATATACCATGCCTTATCAGCATTAAAGTGACCTTCACCTTAACCATACTTGCGCAACAGGGTACGTATTCAAACGTTGGCGATCCTCTGATGCGCGGCGTTTCTAGCACGTGCATTGGTGCCTTTTTTCTTACTTGGATTGGTGTCAACAAACACGAGCACCTAAAAAAAGTCATATAAACCCTCAGTCAGAATAAACCCCAATACTATGGATCTATTTACCTTCTCCCGTGGAACATTTATGTATAACTTTTTCGGCCACCATAAAATTATGAAGTAAACAGTCATACCGATTTCAAACCTCAATGTCTTCACTATACTTGCTGCCAGGATGGGGAGGGGCCAGAAATGTATTTAATAAGCAATGTGCACCTTTTCAAAAGAATGACATTTCTGACTGATTGCCGTTGAGCTCTATGTAAAGAAATTAATTTTTTTTTTTTTTTTTTCATTTGAATGCCAATAACAATTCTTTTTCCAAACTATACCTGTCTGGTTTTTATCCTTTCCTGCTGGTCCTTATTCTTTTTTTTTTTCTCATTCTTTTTGGGTATTTATGCTTCTCAGTTCATGTTATTTTGTGGCTTTGTTTGTACTCCTGGAAGGTCCTTTTAACAATAATAATAAATGAGAACTATAAACAAACAAGAACAATTGCACCGATAAGAGACTCCGGCCACAAAATCGGGCTCTCTGTTAATATCTCTCTCCTAGTTTTATTTGGTTGATCACTGCAGCCGTTGACGACAGTCCGAAACAACGCCTCGTGCACCCCGTTTCATCAGTTTATGTCGGCCGGCTTGGCGGTCGAAGAGAAAATAACGAAACCGAAACAAATATAATATTGTGTTACTGCGACATTAAACACCTTCAACAGTATATATGCGATGTGTTAATAACATCTAACTCTTTGGTACGATGGTTAAGTAGCAACTCTTTGTTTTCGGAGGGGGGGGGGGGGGGGGGGGGGGGAGGAGTGACTGCTCTGCAAAGTACTTGAAGCCTGGTTTCACACAGCCAGCTGTAAGTGAATTAAGGATTTTGCAGAATAGTGAAATGCTCTAATGCTCCTATCGGGTGAAATCTTTTTCTTTCTAGAGGCAAAGACTGATATTTAGGTTTAAACATAGCAATGCTAACTCGTGTGTTGCAATCTCACCCAGGGCCACACCCATCCGTCAGTGCAATGCCGACATGCCACCGCAAGGCGCCGATCGAGTTCATGGCTATAGTGTCCCGGCACCACCAGAGAAATTATTACCGTCACCCACTCCTCCCAATCCTGTGAACGGTCTTCGCGATGTCTTCTTCGTAAGAATTTTTTTTTCTTCTTGCTTCTTTGATTACATCGGCGGTAGTGCATAGCAGGAGTCTGTCGCACTCGCAAAAACTTTTTCTTGGACTTAATACTGTCTGCTCGTAATGGTACTCAATAAAAAGCAGCCTCAACCTGGAACCACGCGTACTGAAACAATTACCGACTGTCCATAGATTTGTTTTATAGCCTGATGAAATAGCGGATTTGAAGATAGAACTCTAGCCTTCGCGCGTAGTATTATTCCACAGTTCTTCCTATTTTCACGTTTCGTATGCCTTTAATCTGTCGATTATTCCAGTAATTCTTGTAAAATGCGGGTTAGATGGGGCATTTATACCTTTATTATAGAGGCTCCTAAATCCCTTTCAACTCGATAGATAACAAAATACGACTGCTAACACCAGTAAAATTTTGAAATTCATGAAGCTAGAAGTCCAAAAATTATCATTCGCTTATATGGGGCTAGAAACACTTAGAAGCAACTATATCTACAGTTAAGAATTGAGATGCCTTTACCATGTGTCCAATTCCATTCTTTAAGTACTGTTAGAAGAAACAAAAAAAGGGCGAAGGGAGTTTTTCTCTATTACACAGGGCAAAATATTGGCCGGCATTAGATGCCGAATACCACGTTTTGAAAGCCTGAAGATTACCAAGCTCATGTGACCACGGTTTCGATGAACCACGGGATAGGACAACGGGTTCGATGCCCTAGGTGATGGCAGCAATGCTATGTCACAGAGCTGAGCCACGCACGACCGCGAGCAGAAATTTAGGTTGCACATCCGCAAGTTCTTCACTATACGGTTCTGCGGTCCTCTTATAAATCTTGGTGAATAATTAACGTTACTTTTTATACTCAAAATGGTGGCAGTAGCACATTGCGCTCCATTGATTTATAACACAATTTATTTTCTTATTTTGGATTTATTTTAAAAAGAGGAGCTGTGGGTTAAAAATTAATTGACGAAGTTATCGCAGAGGTTTGCAACAAAACATTACTTGCATCCGTGTCTAAAGCGACGCTTGGCGCCAGGTTTTGAAAAAGTTTCCCTTTTTTTTTTTTACTGAAACCAATTAATTGTTTAGGGGACCTCCCAGGCCAGCAGTGTTGAAAAAATTTCTTTCTATAGCGTACAAGTACGAGAGTGCTCGATAAATATTTGTGCTTTCACGCCTTAAGAGCGTGCAAATACCTCTTAAAGATGGCAGGATTCATTCTTTAACTGGACCGTCCGTATACTTTTTCCGGGTTCAATGGGCTTTTATCCTTCACCTTGCTGATGATGACTTGTGCGATATCCAGCACTTAGCCATTGTCGCGGCCCTGCGCTTCCGTTTCACAGAACGTTTCTGGCCAAACACGAACGCTTCGACTGTTTTTTCGCCTGTGGTTCTGTCGGTAATGCAAGGATGATATCCGACGGCCAGGGATAGGATACAAAATAAGATCCAACAAACCGGCTCACTTATCCCCCTTTTAAAATTTACCCCTTAAAAAAGACCCATTCCATTAAGGTGTCTGCTTTCCGCACTATTTTTGACATGTTTGCGTCGCCAACGATGATGCTCTTGAATACCAATTTTAATGAGTCTTGGTTTAGCCGGGAAACTCACTAAGAACGAAAAACACAACACGCTTACACTAAATTAGCTTTTTACTTCGGTAGAAAGAGAGGATAATGAGAGCTAACATTATTACTGGAAACGCTAATGAAATAATCGAGAGAAATTCATGAAACCGACAAAGCTGCCCCGAGTTGCTCACTATCGTGGAGCTAATTATGAATGACTGACCGGCAAAGAAGCACAGTGCTCGGCTGCGTCGAGGAAAAGGAAAGCGATCGTGAAAATCGCCAGGGAAAGGGAACACCTCTCAGTACTCGCGGCGAACTGTAAAAAAGTGCCCGCAAAATTTACAATCCCTACATCAGCAAAAAGCACTATTGGCACGTTGTACCAGCGAGCACGTCAAAGAAGCAATAAACCGGGAGAATTTACGGTAGTAGGGGAAGCAACGAGAATTGAAGCTGTTCGTCTGTAAATAAAGCGTGCCCATACGAGCGTGGATGACAGCGGGGGAAATTGTAGCTGCTGCGTTGTTTCTTTGGTGCGTCCGATTGGTTCGACTGTTCCCATCGGACGTTGCCATAAAGACAGCCCTCGAATGTATGTGAGACCGCGGGGGCTCCCCGCGAACCAACGCTTCGAGAACCGATGCAATCGGCAAACCAGAAATGAGCGCGGTGCCTTTAGTGCATCCAAAAATAGCTTCGGCGTTCGTGGCAACGCTCTCTGACCAGACACAAAGGTGAATTTGATCATTTTTCTTTACTTTTCTCTGGGCCACAGGACTTGCCGAACCCCTCAGCTACCAGCTGCGGAACCCACGAATTGGGCAGCGCACATGAACGGCAAATGCGCCAATGGACTTCTCACTGTATTGTGCCCCAGCTAAACGTAACCAAGGGTTTGAAAAACACACTGTGCCCGAGCCCCTGCGAAACCGACCGAGAGCTGGTAAAAGTCGCCGCCTGTGCTAGTCTGCAGTATTTTTCGTTCGTAAATGCGGATTAATTAGTAAAGCCTAGTTAGCGAGCTTTTATTTGTTTGCTTTAGGAGCAATGTGTCAGTACAGAAGATAGATCGTTTCAAAAAAACGGGCGGCTTCTTTCATGAAGCTACGATTCACGTGCCTTTATCTATTGCCCTGGAAAGAAAGATTGCCCAATGCGCTCACAAATCTTCATTGGAGACAGCGTTGCAGAGAAAAGAGGGTTTTATTATTTCAGACGCGTCTCGGGGAGAGGGGGGGGGGGGGGGGATTTTTGAACTGGTGGTGGCGCTGTTACATGAAAGCTCTTTGAGTGCGCGGGTTATCTTTTAAGGCCGGCAAAAAAAAATTATATAAATAAACGCTGACTTGACGATCTAGAGCTTGTTTACTGCATTCGTTCCTCAGGAAAATAGTAAAATTTATCTTGTTCCGCTAAGCTAATTAACTTTAGCGAACAAAAAGCATTATATAGACTAGACCAAGCGGTTCTCATCAAACTTCAACTGGTTTCACTACGGTACGACACACCGTCTTGTTTTCAACTTTGCTTATATTTAACTGGAACACCCAGTATGTGAAGGGAGCTGGCGCAAGCCGATGAACTTCGCCAGGCTGACGGCCGCCTCCCGCACAGAGCAAAGTTCTTTTTTGGATCCGATAAATGTTTTCCATCGTCATCCCCTCTATGACCGAACACTTTTCAAAGAACATTTTTATGGTGCGTTTGACTGTGATAGCTTGGCTCACTGAAAAAAAGAAAAAAAAATCATAAGATTGATGGGCCGCTCTCATGGCAAAGCATGAGCATGGCTCGTTTCCATTGCATGCATAGCCACACACGCTTTCTTACGCTGTTTGACTTCGATGCGATCGGACGAAGCTTCCAGTGAGAAACAAATATCGTATATCAAGCTATGCTCTCTGAAGTCCAAGTGGCCATTCACTGAAAAATTAAACTATAAGAGACGGATTAGATCGCGTTGCGCGCCCTTATGCACCACCACATACCACGCATACTAGTCTGCCTTGTCACAGAGCCAGACCGCTCAACCATGCTTGTGTTTGTTGGCGGTACGGCACCCGATCAAGAGCTGACGCAATTTTCAACTAGCAGTTCTGTGCTAGAACGCACACAAATTCGAACTTAACCGAGGTACTTATTTCTATCAGCGCTGGATTAAGGTTGGGGCTGAGGAGGCTGCAGTCCAGGGCCTCGTCTTTGAGGTTAGGAGGAGGGGGCCCATTTACTCTAACTGGCTTCATATATGAAACTGCAAATAACGAAACTTCGAGCAATATCCACGAAGAGAAAAACCAGATCAAGAAGACGGGGCCCTGCCTAACCTATCTTTGTTCAGTCGTTGGGAGACATTGTTGAGCTGCAAAAACCGCGATTCCCCAGCACTTATTGGGAGGCCCCTTTCAGACGAGGTGATTTGCACTTAGGAATTGGAGAAGCATTTTGAGTGGCTTCTTGTCAATTCCTCTGTCCTGTTGCGGCGGACAACATCGAAAAAATGTAACAGATACAATAGATGAGATAAGAAAGAAAATCATTTTCCATTGCCACCACCACTATTGTCTCACATCTCTCAAATTGTTCCATCACTTCTTTATGGCTGCGCTTGTGTTCTGTGTGCTGCACTAATCCCAATGATCACATCTCTTTTTTTTTTTTTTTTTTACTTTCGTGTAGTTAGAATGAAACGCGGTATATTGGATAAGTGTGGTGTGAAAATGAGGGGGGACCGCGAAAAGGGGGAAGGGGAAAAGTTACACGTGCTTTTAGCCCGGGGCCCCGATTTTCCTCAATCCGGCCCTGATTTGTATAAGCGATTGGGGAACTCAAAATCAATTCCATTTCGAATTCGAATTTTCTTCTTTCCTAATCGCCCTTCCTCCACCCTGCGTTCACCTTCTGGCTTTGGCGAGAACTGACAGATGGCAACAGACACATTTCTTTGCACAGTATCCTAATGAAGGGTTTGGCCCGTGCACTGCTGTCGCCAAACAAAGATTGACTGCAGTATCTGCTCGTGCACTTTCCAATAATATCGGGCGTTGCTTTGACGGGAGACAAGAGCTAGTCGCGTGAGCTTGGAGACAGAGCGAGCACGAATTATTTTTAACGGCCCTTTTGTCTCACAGACCTTTCAGGTACCAATGGAGCATTAAGAAAGGAGGTGATGGTTTCAGATTTAGAAAAAAAAGAACGAAAAGTAACAGAGAGCAATAAACAGGCAGTGCACATATTGAAGTAGAGAATCCCAAGAGCTTTTTGCAAGAAATGAAAATACCAATACAGTGCAAGATAAACTACTACCAGGTAACGTATTTCAAAGAGGTAAAGTGCAAAGAAGTGTGCGTGCAAAGATTCGCGAAAAGAAAAAAAATTTGCCCCAATGTATACGTCCAACCAAGCTCAGAGAGTGCCTCTCGCAATAAACTTATCTGCGTAGCAAGCAGAGCAGCGAGATACGAGGGGTGCTCAAAAAGGTTTCCAACTCGCATAAAATAACACATCCAACCTCTAAAATAACTGTTTCGGCGTAATCTAATCAAAACACTAATGCACTTCTCCAAATTTCCCGGATGGATTTTGACACCTTGAAAAAATAAACATATCTTCCTGGCTGCCAGATCTCTCCGCTGTTGC
>JAJIZL010026866.1:114645-144998 GCA_023969395.1 Amblyomma maculatum | reverse complement strand
ACACACACACACATTTCAGAAGCACAAATTGTTAGCATAAAATCAAAAACTCTTTTAGAACAGGCTTGCGCATGAGGTCTACAACAGACTTATTAAGACGAAAGCCTTTAACACCTCATCGTTGTCAGCAGGAGCCATCGGCAGAGGGTGTCACCCTTTCGAGGGTGGGATGGAAAGATACCAGTGGACGGGTGAATGAACCTGCGGTGGAAGCTAGCAAAAAACGATTGGAAGGTTGGTGGCTTAAAAGCAGAAAAGTAACATGACGGTAGTAATGTAGAAACAAAAATTTAATAAATAGAATGATGGTATCGTTACCCGATCTAAAACAATAATTAAGATATAGGGAGGAGAACGAGCATGATAGCAACTGCTACCACCCGGTTTCAAAGGGGACGCTCCTATATCCATCCATCCATCCATCCATCCATCCATCCATCCATTCATCCATTCATCCATCCATTCATCCATTCATCCATCCATTCATCCATCCATTCATCCATTCATTCATCCATCCATTCATCCATCCATTCATCCATCCATTCATCCATCCATTCATCCATTCATTCATCCATCCATTCATCCATCCATCCATCCATTCATCCATCCATCCATTCATCCATTCATCCATCCATTCATCCATCCAGACAGTTGAAAATAAATAAACCTTGTCTGCACCGGGAATCGAACCTCCATCTTTTGAATCCCCAGCCGAGCACTGCACCAACTGCGCCATGCATTTTTTTCTTTATTGCCTAATTTATTATGAGATTGTACAGATGAAGAACATTACTCCACACACACACGCGCCCACACACACAGAATATTAAGCAACAAATACACAACATGGGTTAAAACCACACGATTTCGGCTGCGTGATCCATTACAAATCAGGCCATTTGAAGCGGCACTTCGTCTTGTGTCTCAGAAACTTCAATAACACTCGCAACGGCTTCGCGAGAATACTGCCGTATTTTCCTCGCATCAACGTCAGCATGCCTGAAAGCCATTCTGGTTCGCCAGATACTGGCAGGCCTAATAACATGATCATGTACAACAGTAACTCATCATTATCTTCAATTGGTAAAAATTGTATTCCGAATGCATGGAGCTTACACGCTTCGAGGCATGGCGCAGACTAAAAAAGAATTGCGCCATGCCTAGAATCGTGTATGGTCCATTAAATTCCTCTAGTCTACCGTGAGGATAGCGGGATTCCGCGAGTGACGGATACTGCTCCTTTAATTTCCTGTGAACGAATTATAGAACGCCAGTGAACTTCTATGCGTTCAATGGAATGCTGATTGCGTTCTAGGAGCGCGCCATGTACCATCACGACTGGTCATGACGTCACCAGACGCTTCATGCATAGACGAAGCTGACCCCGCCGGGCGTCCGATCCAGGGGTCCGTGCAGCGCCTTTCATTTGCCGTTTCCTCGAACGCCGCAGCACACAGCAACCATAAGCAGACCAAGATGTCTAGGAGGCATCAGAACATCATCGTCAACAAAACTTGGGAGGCAACCAAAAGTAAAGTGAAATAATATGCCTCTGTCCGTGTCATTGGGTATAACAGGCTCAATACAATTGAACATAAAGCATTTGGTCCCGAAGGACAAGCTTCATCTGTATTTTGCACCCGTAGGCGAAAGAACCCGAAGGCTCCAAAAACACGTGGGGAATTCCACATGGCGGCCCACAGCCGGAAAGCGAGCCCGAGGAGATTCCCCGTAATCTACCCTGGGAATTATAAGGACGGGATAGGACTTTGGAAAAGGAAGTGGGATGTAGGGTAGGGGTTACGGGAGTTGGTGAGGGATCGGGACTGCGTGGGTTATCTCGAATGATTCTGATCGAGTCGAGCTCCCTCTGGGCCTCAGTAGAAGACGAGCACTCGCTTTAGCCGAAATGCACGGCCCTCGTCCTTCACGCATATTCTCAAATCACACCCACACCACGTTCGCCGGTGTTGTGACCGAAGTTGCGGCCGAGATATGCGCAGACTCCAGCAGCTGACAATGGAGGCACTTAGCCGACGCCGGCGAGCGACCGCGAACAAAAGCAGCGAAGCGGCGGCGACGGCAGGTGTTCGCGGCTGCGACGACCAACCCTTCCCACCCCCCTCCTTCAGGATAGAGACCAGCTGCCCTTAGAGCCTTAATCCCCGTGGCGCCACGACGGCGACAACAAGGCACCTATTCTTGTGCTTAATGGGCACGGGCACGAGGCGCGTCGCCGAGCAGCATTGACCCCGCTCGCCGAATTCTCGAGGCAAGCAGGTGACCCCGTTGGAATTTCGCGGGGTAAATGACCACCGTCAAACGGCGACTTCTCGGACCATTTTGTCCTGGTTCCAAAACTGCATCGCCCGCACGAAATCGTCATCGACATCAGAAGATTTGCCTTCGCCATCGGAAAATGAGCAAGGAGGTTCACCCTGGGCAGTGGGCGGCACCTCGAGTGATCCCTTGCCCCCACTGATTGGATAGTATCGATGAACTTTGTTTCCCCAACTAGGGAACTGGGGATAACAAACCATATTTAACTGACGGATTTTGTTTGGACAGAGAGCTCCGTTTTCCTTTCATGACTTGTACCTTCTTCAGTATGTAGAACTTAGTGTATATAAACATTACTTTTTGCCTCTCCTCCCTGGCTGTCTTCCGCCTCGATGCATCGTCGCCTCCTGAGCCCGCTGCGGTGAAGCTCGCCCCCCGAACCCGACTCACTTCAACTGGTTGGCTGCAGTGGAATCGTCCACGCTTGGCCCTGGCATCGGAAATTGTGAGCGCTTGACTTTCTCTGCGAACTTGCCAGGTTTGATAACTCAATGACTTTATCAAAACTAGTAGATTTCATTTTGTGCTTTTGAAGCAGCAGTGTTTTACGGAAGTCATCGTTCAAAAGTTGCCATGGACATCAGCAAGTTAAAGAAACAGGAGTTGATTTTGCTTTGCGAACAGCTTGGTATTGAGGTGGGGAAAAGCCACAAAAGGCCACAGCTTATTGAGGCTATTCAGGAGTGTGGGGCGGAGGGCAATGAAATTTCGGAGACTTGGGATTTCATTCAGGAGGAGTCCAGGGAGGCTAAAGGAGAGGCCATCAGACTTGAGAAAGCGGCTAAAGAAGAGGCCATCAGACTTGAGAAAGCAGAGGAGAGGAAAATTGCACTCAGGCAGTTAGATCTTCAAATTGCTGAGGCAACGCGCGCCGGAAGTAATTCTAACAATCAGGCTATTCCGACGGGCGGAACAATAAAAATGAAAGACCTCCTGCAGCCCTACAAGACAAACGAGGACATTGGGCTGTTCCTCGTAAATTTTGAAAGGATCTGTGAAAAGCAGGGAATTCAGCGGGACATCTGGCCCCGGAAAATATTAAACGTACTCCCTTGTGAAGCGGCTGAAGCAATTGCCAGATTGTCGAAAGAGGATGCCGAAAGGTACGATAAAGTTAAGGCAGCTCTCCTTAAAAAGTACCGGCTATCAGCTGATGCATTCCGGCGCCGCTTTCAAGAGGCGGCACGGAAGCAAGGCATGACGTTTCAGGACTTTTCGTACAAATTGAAAGCAGATCTGATAGAATGGCTGAAAGGTGAAGAGGCTTATGAGAGTCGCGATAGAGTCATTGAGGTAATCTGCCTTGAACCTCAATGACTCTTGGAGGCTAACATGAAATCAGCTCAGGGCAAGGCGAAACTATATTACGACCGGAACGCCCGAAAACAAACTTTTGCTGTTGGAGACAGTGCTCTTACTGACTGCGTCGCGGAAGAACAAACTAGATGTTTTGTGGGAGGGTCCCGCAGAGGTTGTACAGTAGATTTCGGACACTAACTATGTTATTAGAATACCGGGAAGACGCAAAGAGGTGAGGATTTACCACACCAATTTAATGAAACCGTACAGACAGAGGGAAGCCGTTGTGCAGCTCGCTCTAAATGTTCCTGAAGAGATGGAAAATGATTTTTTCCCCGGAAGTACAACTAGATTCCGCACTCAAAAAAACTTTGCCAGAAAATTGAATGTGACGCCAAACTGGAAGATAAACAGAAAGAAGAGCTAAAAATGCTTCTGCGAGAGTTCAGAGATTGCTTCGTTGACCGGCCCGGCAGGACTAACTTGATCGAACATGATATAGAGCTAGTTTGCGACAAGCCGATCCAGTACAGGCCTTACCGGGTTTCACCCCGGCAGAAGGAAATATTGGCAACTGAGATTCAGCGGATGTTAGACATGGGGCTGATTGTGCCATCCGAGAGTGAATACACGTCCCCCACATATTAGTTGAGGCGCCAGATAAAGACCCTCGTCCATGTATCGACTACCGCCGTCTGAATGAGATCACACGTGATCAGAGCTACCCGATTCCGAATCTTGAGGAAAGGGTTGAGGCCATAAGTGGTGCTCATTATATACCCACGCTGGACCTCACTAGGGGGTATTGGCAGGTCCCCTGACCGAGAAAGCGAGCCGAATCGCCACTTTTATTTCCCCTCTAGGAACGTTTCGTCCTCTCGTCCTTACTTGTGGCCTCAAAAACGCGCCCTTTTGTTTCTCCCGTCTCATGGACCATGGGCTGCAGGGTCTGGAGGACTATGCTCTTCCATATTTAGATGACATAGCTGCCTTCTCTAAGAGCTGGGAGGAACACCTCTGTCATTTGAGGGATGTACTGACACGGTTACGTGAGGCCGGCTTGACTGTGAGAGCGGAGAAATGTCAGTTGGGAAAAGCTCAAGTGACTTACTTGGGTCACATTGTCGGACGCGTTTATCGGCATCCGCTAGAACTAAAAGTAGCGGCAATATCAAAATTCCCCAGGCCAGTCACCAAGACAGATATTCGGTCATTCCTCGGACTAACCGGATACGATCAACATTATATCCGCAATTTTTCCGAAATCGCCAGCCCCCTTACCGACAGTTTGCGAAAGAATGTACCTGTCAAAGTAGAATAGAATTTGGACAAAGAACGCTCTTTTCTGGCCCTGAAAACGGCCCTGGCCAGTCAGCCTGTTTTGAGAACTCCAGACTACATGCGTCTATTTGTGCTACAATGCGACGCGAGTGACCGCGGTATGGGGGCCGTCCTCAGCCAGAAAGATGACGATGGGGAGGAGCACCCTGTTGTATTTGTAAGTAGGAAGCTCACCCTAGGCGAGCACGCCTACAGTGCATCAGAAAAGGAATGCGCCTGTCTCGTGTGGGCGATTCAGAAGCTGCAGTGTGTTATTTGGCAGGGTCTCCGTTTCTTGTAGAGACTGACCATTGTCCTTCGACTTGGCTTCGTAATATGTCGGCCAAAAATGGCAGGCTGCTTCGTTGGAGTCTAGCCTTGCAGGAGCACGCATTTGACGTGCGTTATAGAAAGGGGCGCGATAATGCTAACGCAGATGGCCTCAGCCGAAGTTTCCCTGGGTAAAGCTCTCTGGTTGGGCTCCCAGATGTTAACTGGCTATGCATATCATATATTTTTCTTTTTTTTTCTTTGCTTGCGTAGTTGTTTTTTTTTGTTGTTGCTACTGCTGTTCTTAATATCGTTTACCTACCGCTCCACCTTGGGATATGTTCTCACAGGAAGTGGCCTTCTATGGCATCTTTCATGTTACGACATGGATCAAAATTATAGCTAGCATATTTGCTAAAAAAGAAAAAAAAATATTGTTTTTTTTTCCTTCTTTCTCGGACATGGTTTCTTTTGGAAGAGAACTTAAAATTATCTGGACGAATTTTATTTTGTTTTCTTTACTTTGAAATGGCAATCATTGTTATGAAGGCAGCCTGGCACTTCTCAGTTTGTTTTGCGCTCGCTGCTTGCTGTGTTTTGGGCTTTGCGTGGCTGAGTCTGCTAGCGCTGTTCAACAAGGAAGCAGGAACCAGATGGCCAGGTTTGACATGGCCAGACCGACCAGGCTGAACCGACTCCAGGTCTCTACGGGGTGCAGCGTTGGCTGCTAACACTACGAGACCTCTTCGGGCGGCGGACGGGTTATTGTGACCGGAGTTCCGGCCGAGGTATGCGCAGACTCCAGCAGCTGACAATGGAGGTGTACTGTTGTGACCCGAGTTCCGGCCGAGGTATGCGCAGACTCCAGCAGCTGACAATGGAGGCGTACTCAGCGGACGCCGGCGAGCGACCGCGAACAAAAGCAGCGAAGCTGTGGCGACGATAGGTGTTTCCGGCTGCGACGACCAACCCTCCCCCCCCCCCCCCTCCTTCAGGATAGAGACCAGCTGCCCTTCGAGCCCTAATCCCCGTGGCGCCACGACCACAACAGGGCACCTATTCTTGTGCTTAAAGGGCCACTGTCCAGGGAAGACCCTTTTAAGAAAAGGAGCCCAGTGTTTCGATCAGGTACCGGAGATAGTCTGTGCAAAATTCTACAGCGACACGCGCGCCGCAAAGCATCGAAAATACAATTCAAAGCTCCCTCATGCTCTCCTTTGAGAAGCCAGCTTCACCACTTCCTGCGCTGGCCCGACGGGCCCCGATAATGACGTACGTACCGGGAACGACGTTCATTGGTCCGTCTCGCTGACTGACGGGAGAAGGATGGGTGTCTACCGCTCGCAGCGCGCTTTTCCCTCGCCACGGCCAGACTGAATCCAGCGGCGCGCGCTCCCTCGACCGTTTTTTTTTTTCGCGCTCGCGGAGAGCCACGCCCCACCTCCCGCCAAACGCGGTGGAGGAAGGGAAATTTGTATTGCGGAGGCTAGACGACCTCGGGTAGGAGAGTGAAAAACCTTTCCGAGGGAACGGAAGGAGAGAGGCAGGATAGAATCGGGTGATTGCGGTGGCTGTAACTGCGTTATTAGTTACTCTTTTCAAAAATATTTTGCGGCCTTGCGTTCCAGGGGCGAAGTCTCACAGTCACCGGGGAAGAAAATATTTCCGACCGGAGGGTGGACAGTGGGCCTTTAATGGGAACGATGCGCGTCGCCGAGCAGCATTGACCCCGCTCGCCGAATTCTCCAGGCAAGCAGGTGACCCCGTTGGAATTTCGCGGGGTGAATGACCACCGTCAAACGGCGACTTCTCGGACCATTTTGCCCTGGTACCAAAACTCCATCGCCCGCACAAAATCGTCATCGACATCAGAAAATTTGCCCTCGCCACCGCAACATGTGCAAGGAGGTTCACCCTCGGAAGTGGGCGGCACCTCGAGTGATCCCTTGCCCCCACTGATTGGATAGTATCGATGAACTTTGTTTCCCCAGCTAGGGAAGTGGAGATAACAAACCAAATTTAAGTGAGGGATTTTGTTTGGACAGAGAGCTCCATTTTCCTCTCATGACTTGTACCTTCTTCAGTATGTAGAAAGTGTATATAAACGTTACTTTTTGCCTCTCCTCCCTAGCTGTCTTCCGCCTCGATGCATCGTCGCCTCCTGAGCCCGCTGCGGTGAAGCTCGCCCCCTGAACCCGACTCTCTTCACCGGGTCTCCGCTACCAGAGACAGGTTGTTTGGCCACTTTGGGGTTCTCGTCCCCCAGGTCAGATTCCCTCGCCCCGACTGTGCTAGGGCTACTAGAGAGGCGAGGGACTGTACTAGGGCTTTCCCTCGGCCAGACAACTGACTTATATCATCGCGGGGTCCAGCTATCTTGAGTAGCACGTTTTCGTTAAAGATACTGACTGTGTAGGCCGCAACTGCTACCACTGTTCTTTTCGCAAGGTTCGGGCTTGCTAGGCGTTAATACAGCAGGCATCAGCGGCGATTCAAATTGATTTACAGGACTGAAAAGGCGAAGTATCTGTCGAAGGTGGGAGTGAAAGAAGAGAGGTGGATAGAGATGCCGTAGCGGAGGGCTATGATCCACCGCGCTGTAATTACTTTCACCTCATCGCACTTTAGTGGTCCAAAGTGCCCTCTAGAATTTTTTTACGCCACAGGATTTCTAGCTCTATCGATAACCCGGTAACAAGGCAGCACCAAGCTCAGATAATGTACATACACCGGACAATTCATTAACAGTACCTTGCGACCGTCGACTGCCAGGCGCTGCTGAAAAGGAAGACGAAGGAGATCTCGACCAGATAAGCGAGGGAAAGCGCATGGCCACAACTCCTGCTGCTGCAGTGAGTCTCGCCGTCTAGTCTTTTCTGGTTAATGCAAAGCAACCCATGTCGCAATTCGTTGGTATGCATCGGCGTCCCAAGAAGCTGTCACTACTTGTTTGTCACAGTGCGGTAACATGCAATTAACACACATTTGAAGTACAACTTATCATATCCAATAACTATTTGCATTAGTTACTTTCGGTACAGTTATCAATTTCCAAATACACCTCCTTGGGACAGCACCTGCAAATGGAACCAGGGAGAAGTGGAGTATTTGCAATGTATAAAAGCACGAATCAGATAAAGCAAGCGCTTTCAGATTGCGTACATGAAACTGAACTCGGGAGATTGCTTCCGACGGAGATGCACGGCCAAGCAGACAATACTCGCTCTAGCCGCACGATCCCGCTCCCCCACTCGTTCCTTCCCCTATTCCCGCTTTGCTTCTGCTCGGCGCAGTTGCACGCGGCAGTCGAAAGGTCGCGCGGTATTGTTAAAAAATTGGCTTGGTGTACATTACGATATGCTATCCCATCTCCGTGAGGTTGCAGTAGAAGCACTCTCGAAATGTTTAAATAAAATGTGTATAACTAGAAAAATACTTGATGTGTGGAAAGAAGCAGTAATAGTAGCCCTCCTTAAACCCGGAAAACCATCGACAAGTCCCATCAGCTACTGGCCGATGACCCTCCCCAGCTGCATAGCGAAATCATTCGAAAACGTTTTAAACATCGGGCATACTTTAATTATGCTTGATTCATGGTGACTTTTAAACTTGCTTATGGTTTTGGTTTAAACTTGCTTATGGTTGAGCATGGTTTTAAAACCATGCTCAACCACAAAAGCACCTTATCCGTTCATAAAACACAGCCCGAGAGGCATTCGTTCACAGGCAAAACTTTATTGATTTCTTCGATCTGATGAAATCCTTTACGATACCATGCGCAGGTTCGGTATCCAGTATGCCCTTGTAGAACTGGGTATCCGGGTGCTCAGCTACAGGATGCTCAGTTGCTAAAGATATTTTATGATCAACCGCAGATTCAGAGAGATTGCTTAGACGCAACTTTTTCAATGCATTAATTGCAAGGAAACGGCGTACCTCAATGATGTATTTTAAGCACGACACGTTTATAGCCAAGATAAATTCCAAAGCAGAAGTAATCCCAAGGTCCATAATGTATTCAGCTCACGTAGATGAGCTCTAGCATAGACTTCCTCCAGCATAGCAACCTGTGGGAGACAAATACAGTTGACTATAAACAAACTGTCCGCTTGGCCACACAGAAATAGATTCAAGTCCTCCCTACGAAACAAGGCAGTCGTTCTATTCTCGCTCAGGCAAGGTTTAGAGACTGACCCAGCACTGCACCTTAACTAAACAACATTACTTAGTAAGCAAGAGCATAAATTTTTGCTGTCACTTTTGATGAAACCTCACTTTTTTACCGCATATAAACAATCTTAAGAGAAAACATTTCTGTCCGTTCAATGTCTTGAAACTGTACTGTCAAGAAAAAGCCGCAGGTTTGAAAGAACATGCCAGTTACATGTTTCGTACGCTCCCAGTTAGGCCACATTGCATAGTATACGGCTCAGCAAGAACATCCTACTTGAAAAGACTAGACGCAGTCCATAACATTGATTACGGCTAACATCCGGCGCTCACAAAACATTTCGAATAGACAGCTCTTATGTAGAAACCAATAGACCTGCCTTAGAAGACCGAAGAACGGCCCAAACCTGGACATACGTCCTTTTGTGATGCCCCATCGTCAAAGAATACCCTTCAGCGAGATGCCCCTGGCGGTTCTCCTGCTTTTTAAATGAAAGAGCGAAGACTGAAGCCTAACCCAGTATTTCCCCAAGACATGAACCACTGCCATCTTGGTACAATCTCCGTGCGGTTTGAAACCTCATATTAGCCCACTTTCAGAAAATTCGTAGACCACATGAGCACATGTCCCAAGATTATCTCCCACTAAGATAAAGTACAAAAAATACACACTGCATTTAATACCGATGATTCAAAAATTGAAGTCACTGTAAAAAGTGTAATAAAAAACAAAACACGAAAGCGCTACTGCTTCCTCAGTATGGAACAGTTTTCATAGCTGACTGAATGTTACGCTGTCTGTGTTGTAGGAAAGAAAACAATAAATGAGAATACCAAAGAAGCGGATTCCCTGGCGTCCCTATAGTAATTCCCTGGCCGTCCTCACCGCAACAAACAATGAAAATATTGCCGAACCACTGATTGGAAGCATCATACACAATACATTAAATGTCACAATGCCGAAACATGCCATCAAATTTAGCTGGGCCCTATATTCAGATGTAGATGAAGGGTAATGAAGAAGCAGGAGTACGTTTTGCACGAGAGATAAATACACAAATAAAACAAATAAACATGCAGCATAGAGACTGCTTGGAGTTAGTGCAAAACAAACTTAGAGCTACATGGCAGGATGCTTGGAGAGGTGAAGTAAATAACAAGCTACATTTCGCAAAGTCCACCTTAGCAGGATGAAAATTATGCCGGCATCAGGAAAGTTTTATTGAAGTAATTTTATGCGTCTGCGCCTAAGACACAGAAATATTACGCGAAATTGCTCACAGGCAAAACAAGAAAAACTTGTTTGTGAAATGCGTGGTGATGACCTCAAAATAAATCGTATTTTGATCTCATGTAAAAAACGTGGGCAACTGGGGAAAAAAAATGTTTTATTTTAAAATCAACACATTTCATTTCGTCCAGCATTGCTTTTAGGCGAGGAACTTGGCCATTCTTCGCATGTCTTTACGTTTCTCAAGAAAGCCAATGTTTTCAGTCAAGTATAGCTATGGAAATATCTAGTCACTTAAGCAGACCGTCTAACCTCTTGTGTGGTGCATGATTTCCGCAGTCATTTACGCGTATACAACTACATATAACTAACTTGCAATACAGTTTTTCTCTTTTTAAAGAAGCAAGAATTAGCAAATGCTTGCAGCAACAGAGTGCCCCGGAACATGCTCCAACCACGCATGTTCACCGTCGATTCGCAAAGCAATTTCTGTGTCAGATGTACTTCTCCCTGTTTCAGCGAAACCCAGGAAGTAGGTTCGAATATTCTCCGCAAAACACTTTCCTAAGCTGATGGGTTTTGTTCTTTCATAGCACATGCAAAAAAAAAAAAAAAAAAATAGATACCGAGAGACCCCTCCCCTGCGGAATCTACTCTGCAGAAATGCCAAGGCCCAAGTATTTCTGGTGCACACGGTGCATCACGTTTGCTCTCATCATTACCAACTAAATGCACCGTCAGTACCATTGCTAATATCATCATTGTCATTATCACTAACTGCAGCGTGACTGTCACCGCTGCTATCATCCTCAAGGTAGACAAGGAGAATTATGGCGTGCGCTTCACGTTCCCGCGTGTGGCGCAGTTGGTTAAAACGCTCGGCTGGGGATCCAAGGGTTGGAGGTTCGATTCCCGGTGAAGACAGAATTTATTTATTCTGAACCATCTTCCTCACAGTAGACAAGGATAATTATGATGTGCGTTTAGGTTGATGACGTCGTTTGATTGGCAGCTATAGTGGGACAGGGCGCCGGACACCGTATCAGCCTTAAAAAAATACGCTGATCTCATCTGCCGGGCCAGAACTTGCGCAACTCATCAGCAATGAATGACCTTGTTTTAAGGCGAAAGCCTTCAATGCCTCATCATTGTCGTAAACAAAATGTGTCCCGCTACTGCGGCGGCTTTGATTGGTCGAGGCGGGATGACGTCACCAGCCGCCAAATTATAAGCGACGAACTAGAAGTCTTAAGCCCAATCACCATTGAATAGATACTTAAAAAATTAATTAATAAACCTCCACCCTTGGATCCCCAGCCCAGCGCTTTACCACTGCGCCACGCCCCGGATTTTCTTTCTTTATTGCCTGGCTTTGGGTCATGACACAACACACATGGAAATTCCGATAAATCATGAAAAACGCCACACAAGGCAATGTACGTGAACGAATGTCATGATCAGCCAGTGTTAGAATGACCTCGTCGCTTTCAAACTCCTGCAGCGACAACAAAAGCTCTACCCTTGAGAGCCGTTCGGGAGGTTCTGCAGCCACTTTTTGGATGGCAATAAACCACTCCATACCCTCTCTCGAAAAAAAAAAAAATTCGAGCAGGTTTGGTATCCCTGCCGCAGGGATAACCTGCCATATTGAAGCGCCACATACAGTGCAGGCTCATAAGCATAATTACGTCAAAGGGAACCCCATCCTCATTCTCTATGCTTAAATATCGAATGCCGTGCGAGTCTAGTGGAAAATACTTCTTTATGGTCCATTGTAATACATCCCGAAAATATATCCCCTCCCAACAATGTAAAAAAAAAAAAAAATGGTGAATTCTTTCCTGCTGTTTACAGATTAAACAATGTGCTCCCCACGGTGAAAAAAAAAAAAAATAAAATAAAATAAAAAAACCTTCCCTGTAAAAACTTCTTTACTGGTAATGTTCCGGTAGGTAATTTATAAAAATAAAAATGTTAGCTGCTGCCGGAACTTGCACTTTCTGTACTCTCTTTAATACATCCGTGCCAGAGCCTCCACTGTATATTGCCCTGTACAAAGGTTCTGGGAAGACAATATCACTCAGCTCGCGGTACAACTTTTTTCTCTGTACATTAAACAAATATTGCAGAGAGAACCGCGATGAAAGAAATCTAACACTCTGGATGACCTGCCTGTAATATCCATAAATCGCACACGCTACTTCTTCAGTGGAGACAACAAATTGAGGCATCAGACGGCGCAGCCTAACTAAAATGGATTGATCGCCTGGTGTAAAATAAATTGCCCGAGCCCCAAACCCCCACCTTTAACCCACCGGAGCAGATTTGTCCTGCTGCAGCGTTCCCATTCCGCCGCCGAAATGAAAACGGCAAAAATCCTGTGAAGCTTTTGTAAGTTTACCCGCGAACAATGCAACACTTGCAACGCGTACCATAGCTTGCTGATGAAAAAAAGATTACATACTGTATTAGCTCTGGCGAAAATGGACATGTTGGATCCTTTCCACTTTTCTGCCTCCTCCCGCAGTTCTTGCGTCTTCCCTTTCCAAAATTATTGCTCGCTTTGGCAGTGACAATCCAGCTCGATACCAAAGTACTCGGTCGGGGTTTTCGCCCACGTCACATTGGCAAAGTGGTCAGGCTTCGATAGCCACTGTACGTGCCATAGCCCAAGGCACTTGGCCCAGTTCACCTGACCGGTAACATGGGAAAACTCACGGACACATCTGACAGCCTCAAGTACACTTTCCTGGTCACCCGTAGAAACAGCAACATCGTCCGCGTACACCAACAACTTCACCTCGGCTGCCTGTAACTTAAACCCATTAATGGTGTCGTTTTGAGACCTTTTGTATGAAAAAAAAAAAAAAAATGAAAAGCCTCGCCCCGGATAGTGAAACACTCTTCATAATTCCCCTTGTCTACAGTGAGAATGCTAGCGAGAATCCGCGAGTGACAGATACTGCGCCTTTTCTTTCCTATAGACGAATTATAGAACGCCGGTGAACTTTAATGCGTTCAATGAAATGCTGGTTGTGTCGACAAGGGGCGCGCGATGTACCGTCACGACAGGTCATGACGTCACAAGGCGATTAATGCCTATACGAAGCTGACCCCATGGGCGTTCGATCCAGGCGTCCGTGCGTCCTTTCATTTGCCGCTTCCTTGAACGTCGCACCATACAGAAAACAGAAGCAGACCAAGATGTCAAGGAGGCGTTAGTACGGCAGGCATGAGCGGCGTTTGAAATTGATTTACAGGATAGAAAAGCGCATTATCTGTCACAATTGTCCGTGTACACATGTACCACGCCGTAAAAGAAGGGAGGAATGTGAAACAGTAGTCACCCTCTTTACTCGAAGCAACATTCAGCGCCACATTCGCAACAAATGCGCAGCAGAATGCGGCACTCACGCTTTCGCCTTTCACCACTTTAGTCGCCAAAGTGTCTCGTAATTTTTCAAGTTTGCGATCGAGGGAAGGCTTACAAACTAGAAAATATATGCTGCTGCACATTTTTCTTTATTTATTCATTTATTTCAAATACCCTAACGGCCCTGGCAGGCATTACATAGGGGAGAGGGGGGAAATTCATCAAATATGCACAAATAGTTTACAATACAAGGAAACAAAAAGCTATAGGAAGAAGTAGGTGCACAAAAAAGCCATGAACAATTTATACAGGCGACAGGAGCAGGTTTTTGCGATTTAAAAAAAAATTATAAAAACGCACATCTAACAAAACAGGGAAATACAGCACTTAAAAAAAAAGATGAAAATATTGCAGTCGGAAGTTGCGTAACATGGAATAGGGAAACGTTTCAGGGCATGTAATGGAGCGCGTAACATAGACGATAAGCTAGAAGGATAAAATGCACATCAGATTAGGTTTGTGAATTCAAGTGCGATAGAAGAGCTGCTTGAAAATATAATGCTTCAGGAATAATGGCGATACTAGAAGGGAGTTCCACTCGTCAATTGGCAGGACCAAAGGTGAGTACTTGAATCTTTCTGTTCGCGTTGAAATAGGTTTAACCTTGTTGATATGATCTAGACGAGCAGAGATGTGCGGCGCCGGAAAGATATGTGGCAATACTATAAGGTTTATTTGGGGCGTATGTGAAACTGACATAGGTTGTATCTTTAAGTGGTTTCTGTTGGGTTATTTGACATGCTTCATTTCTTTTTGTTTTTACTGTTCCCGTGGCGCTGTCAGCAATATTATGATTTCCAAATTTCACCTTTGATAGAAATATTGCCTTTGAAGAGAAATGTCACTGTCAGAAAAAAAAAAAAAGAAAATTCGCGGTTTTCCCCATCTTATCTTTATGCCACTTAAAAAGCTGCGTCGTGTGAATTCTGTGTAGTATGGTCACCTTCTGCTGCGTGTCTGTACGGTGAAAAGTTATTTCCGCTTTTTCTTTTGTTGTTTTCAATTTTAATGTGCCTGTAAGGCCAAATGCTGCATGCATGAAGAAGCAGAGGACTCACTCATAGGTTGCCTCGGCCCACTTGCAAAACACGCGTCCTGTTGCACATCGAGAATATGGTGTAAATTTTAGGTTCGCCTTCATCACAAGACCAACAGCCTCTTATTTTCTTTCCTATCCATCGTTCTGGAAACAATTGGCTGCATATATAGCATGCACAAAAGAAGCAAAACAACACATTGATGCTTTCGTGGAATGCTGAAATCGAGCGAAAGAATAGTGACAGCGCCGGTTTCTCGAAAGCCGTGTGCATACCTCTATAATAAAATTTGCATATTAGCTTTGCATGACAACGAGCTTTGCATGAGTATGATACCTCTATAACAAGCTTTCCAGTCACGCAAGTTGACTTTGCCGGTTCGGTAAGCTGAGGAGAAAGGAAACAAAACGTTTTATCTCGCCAAATTTTCTCTTTAGTAGACCATTTAGAGCGTCAGTGCAACCGGAAAACAAAATGCTCTTAGTAACAAAAAAAAAAAAACGCCGTGTAATTTACTTGCTACCCGGATATCATTAGGATTTGCATTATATATTAGGATAGCTAGACAGGGCTGAGCCCCTGTCTATCTGTGCAGTTCCTCCTAACGATGTCGACGTCCAGCGGAGACGTGCTTTACCTGGCGTGCGTGCACCAGTGCGTGAGGTACGTAGACACCTGATGGAGAACAATATGCAACTCGGAATGAGTAGCAAGTGTTAGGCTGTCGTTTCTAGCAACGATTTGCGAAGCTACGCGGTGAAAGTGAATGAGGCGAATGAGCGTTACTCAAAGTTAAAAAGATAATTATCCTCTTATACCCTAGTTACACGGCCGGCTTACCCACGGTTACGCTTAACCGAGATTACCGAACTTAACCATGGTTAACCACCAATCGCGGTTCGCTGCTGTTACACAGCTCGCCGCCGTTCTCGCGGCGGCCATTGCCCATTAAGTACAACAACCGAAGCGACGCAGTGATCGGCAGAACGAAGCTGCATTTACAAATATCCTATCTATAAATGGTTCCCGGAGTGTCATCCTAAGAGGCGTCAACAGCGTGGTCAAGAACCGCACGATGGCAGCACCTCCTCGACCGCTGTAAACACCGCCGCGGTGGCCCCTTCTCCCGCAAACCGTACACGAACGGCACGGCGTATCGCTAGCGCCGATGTCAGAAATCATAATAATCATCAGCCTGACTATACCCACTGCAGGGTGAAGGCCTCTCCAATATTTCTCCAATTAACCCGGTTCTGTGCTAGATGCTTCCACTTGACCCCTGCGAACTTCTAAACCTCATCCGCCCACAAAACTTTCTGCCGCCCCCTGCTACGCGCTTTCCTTCCCTTGGAATCCAGTTTGTTACCCTAAGCGACCATCGGTTGTCCTCTCTTTGCACTACATGTCCTGCCCATGCCCATTTCTTCTTCTTGATTTCCACTAGAATGTCAGTAACTTGAATTATTTCTCTGACCCATTCTGCACGCTTTCCATCTCTTAATGTTACTTCTACCATTTTTCGTTCCATAGCCCTCTGCGTTGTCCTCAACTTAAGTAAAACCCTCTTGGTTATCCTCCACATTTCAGCCCCATAGGTGAGTACAGGTAATATGCAGCTGTTGTATACTTTCCTCTTGAGCGATACCGGTAAGCTGCTGGTCATAACCTGCGAGTGCTTGCCAAATGCGCTCCATCCCAATCTTATTCTTCTGGTTATTTCCTTTTCATCGTCCGGATCTGCGGTTACTACCTGCCCTAAGTAGACATATTCGCCTACTACTTCCAGCACTTTGCTACCTAATGTAAACTGCTGTTCCTTCCCGAGGCTGATGAACATTACCTTAGCCTTCTGCATATTGATTTCCAAGCCTACCTTTCCACTTTTCCTGTCTAGGTCATCAATCCTTATTTACAGTTCATCCCCCGAGTTGCTTAGCAAGGCAATGTCATCAGCAAATCGCAGATTACTGAGGTATTCTCCATCTACCCTTATTCCTAACTGCTCCCATTCCAAGTCTCTGAATACTTCCTCTAAGCAAGCTGTGAATAGTACTGGGGAGATCGTGCCTCCTTGCCTAACACCTTTCTTTATGGGAATTTTGTTATTTTCTTTATGCAGAACTATGGTTGCTGTGCAGCCACTATATATACCTTACAGTACTTTCACGTACGGCTCGTCTACCCCCTGATTTCGCAATGCCTGCATCCCCGCCGCGGTTTCAACTGAGTCAAATGCTTTTTCGTAATCAATAAGGGCTATATGTATCAAGGCTGGTTATATTCCGAGCATTTTTCTATCACCTGGTTGATAGTATGGATATGATCGATAGTAGAGTACCGTTTCCGAAACCCTGCTAAGGTTGTCCTGATTCTATTAGTGATTACCTTAGTAAATACCTTATACGTAACAGACAGTGAGCTGGTTGGTATGTAATTTTTAAGGTCCTTAGCGTCCCGTTTCTTATGACTGCGGATAATGTTTACGTTCTTCCATGGTTCCGGTACCGTCGATGACACCAGGCACTGCGTATAAAGGGTGGCCAGTTTTTCTAGCACAATATCCCCCCCCCCCCCCCCCCCCGTCCTTCAACAAATCTGTAGTTATCTGACCCTCTCCAGCTGATTTCCCCCTTTTCATAGATTCTAATGCTTTCTTGACCTCGTCCTTCGTCACTGGTGGAACGTCTGACCGATTTTCCCTACCGCCAATCTCATTACGGTCCTGACTACTTTGGCTACTGTAGAGATTTGTATAGAACTCCTCGGCTACTTTGACTATCTTGTCCATATTGTTGATGACGTTGTCCGCCTTGTCCCTTATCGCATACATCTGGTTTTTGCCAATGCCCAATTTTTTCTTTACCGCTTTAAGGCTTCCCCCGTTCTTTACAGCATGCTGAATTTTCTCCATGTTATATTTCTTATATCGGCCAGCTTGCGCTTATTGATTAGCTTTGATATCTCGGCCAATTCTATCTGGTCTGTTGGATTGGAAGCTTTCATACTCTGGCGTTTCTTAATCAAATCTTTCGTCTCCTTAGACAACTTACCGGTATCCCCTCTAACTATCCTACCGCCTACTTCTACAGCGCACTCAGTAATGATATCATTGAAATTATTGTTATTTGCTTCCAGCGTAATGTAGCCATCCTCGGTTAGAGATGAATATCTATTCTGTAGCGAGATTCTGAGCTCTTCTGCCCTCCCCCTCACCGCTAATTCGTTGACGGGTTTCTTTCCTACTAATCTGCTGCGTTCCTTCTTCAGATTTAGGCGAATGTGGGGCCTCACCATCCTGTGGTCACTGCATCGCACTTTCCCGATTACCTCTAAATCTTGCATAATGGCGGGGTTTGAACACAGTATGAAGTCAATTTTATTTTTAGTCTCCCCGTTAGGACTTTTCCATGTCTATTTCCGGTCCTTCCGTTTGCTGAAGAACGTATTCATGATTTTTAACCTATTACGCTCTGCAAACTCAACTAGTAACTCCCCCTGCTATTCCTAGAACCAATGCCATAGTCCCCAACTAACTGCCTTGTCTCCTGCCTGCTTTTCCCTACCTCGGCATTGAAGTCGCCCATTAGTACACTATACTGCGTCTTTACTTTTCGCATTGCCGATTCTACACCTTCGCAGAAGCTTTCAACTGCCTGGTCATCATAACTAGATGCAGGTGTATATGTAAAACCTTAAGTTCATACCGCTTATTAGGCCTAATTACGATGTCGGCCGCCCTCTCATTAATACTATAGAATTCATCCATATTACTCGCTATATACTTATTGGCAAGGAAACCTACGCATAGTTTTCGCCTCTCCTTTAAACATTGATAACACAGTACATGCCCATCCTTCAATGCAGTATATGCCTCATCCGGCCTCCTAACCTCACTAAGCCCTATGACATCCCATTTCATACCCTCTAGTTCCTCTAACAGTACTGCTAAACTAGCTTCACTAGCTAGGGTTCTAGCTTTAAACGAGGGTCGGCTTTCCAATGGAACCAGGAATTCTTAGCACCCCCTTCTGCGTCACAGGTCTGATCGCCGCCGTGGTCAGTTGTTCCGCAGCCGCTGGTGACTGAGGGTAGAGGTTTTATCGAACTAGTCATCAGAAGTTGCAGTTAATTACTGCACCAGGGTGGCCAACTCCTGTTCTGGTGAGGGAGTGCGTTGCCGGAGGTGTTCACCGGCATCAGGTCGCACCCCAAACCTGTTTATGCAATTCCATCGACACGCGGAGTTTGTTTTTTTTTTCTTTTTTCCGGCGGACAACTGCGCGGCACCGGGATTTGAACTCCGGTCCTCTTGCATGCGAGGCGGATGTTCTACAGCTACGCCACCGCTGCATGCACTACTCACAATATAAGTCAGAAATCAAGCCAGCAATTTTTTTTTGCTTGGAATACTGTGCAGAATATCACGAATGAATCATTCTTGATTATCGCTAACCAGCACCAATTGCTGGTAAGAGCGATAACCGCGACATAAGCAAGTTTCTGCTCAAGCCAGCTGCCGCCAGTGCACTGGGCTCAATCGCTCTGCATGTATAGCTCTGCGATTAATGCTAGCTTCCCCAAAGTTAGCCATGCATCATTCTTTTAATATTGCAGATAAGGTAGTGTCATGAGTAGACCAATTACGGCAGTGTTGATCAGTTCCAAAGCGCCGACCACCGCGGCTTCGAAGCAAAACAATTTAGGCCTGTCTACAACTAGTGGGTTAAGCCCGGCGCCGTCGTTCGTCGCGCGCACTCCACCGCCGCGGTAACACGAAGCTCGGCCATGCTCGCAGCATCCAGTGCTGCAAGCGTTGCGAACAGGATACAGCTAAGACAGCGCATATTTTTTTATTTTATTTTTTTTATGTTTCGTCCAGCGACAAGCCCCGCAAACGATTCTGCAGAGGACGGAGCTTCAGTAGACAGTCGCTGCGCTGACGGCCGTAACCGAAGACGTCGAGTGGCACAGTAGGCAACGGCTATTCTATACGTCTGTCTTAGAACGTGATATAGTATAGACAAATGAGTTCACTGTTGAAGCAGACCCGCTCGTACGCTTTGCGCAATCGGACGCCGACAAGCAGCACGTCAACAGACGCCGCCATAACATCTGTTAACGACTCAAACCGGGGTCGCCAAGCTCGGTTTTAATAACCGCGGTTAGTGATGTAACCACGGTTCGGTCCGCCGTGAAATATGGGCTAACGGAACCGAGGTTACGCTAACCGCGGTTAACCCTTCCCGTGTAACAGGGTATTACATTCACATTTTGTTTTCCTCGTATTACGTGTCATGGTTGAATATTTTCCCTAGTGGTACTTTCTTCGTCCAATATCTTCCGCAAATAAATCCCCTCCCCCCCCCTTGCGATATGCATTTTACAATCATGCATTGCGCCTAGTTTGATCTGGCACTCGGCAGAGAAGCTCAAGCGTTTCCTCTTTTCAGTCAGTGGACTGCCCACTGTTCAAGGATTTCGCTCTCGACGAGCACCAGAGGAGCGGCAAAAGTCCCAGTCGAAGGGCTGCACAAAACGTGACGGTGAACATGAGTCCATTCTGGCCCTGCATGCCACAGATTCGATACGCATAACGTTGTTCGTACCACCACAGCTTCGGAATACAAGTAAGGTAACCTCAGTGGTGTTGCTTTTGTGGCAGAGGCAGTAATAAACACATAGGTAACACGACCGTAACTGAGAGAGCGGTATTCTTCAGCGAGCCATTCGGCTCTGAAGACAAAGTTACATGACGCGTTCTAACGTATTAAAGGAAGACACTATTGGTCCGGACTTAATTGACTGCGATTGGTGCCAGTAGATTTTCCGAGCTGATTCAAAGTTGTGGCACAAAGTAGTCGACATATAGTCACGTTTAAATGAAGGCGACAGCAACGCATCGCATCGCATCGCATCGCATCGCATCGAGTAGCGCCTCACGGTAATACGATGCCAGAGTGACACGTAGCGCATCATCTCTAGCGCGGTGGTAGTGACACCCGGTATCGCACATTGAAAGCAACGGTGGCGCCAGGTTGTAAATTTTATAAATTTGGTTTAATGTTTATTTATTTATTTATTTATAACAATGTAAGAATAAAGCTGTAAGAAATAATAAAAACAGTGTATCAAGCGGAATTGATGCTTTGTCGCCTTTATCCAACCCGCAGCTTTTTGAATATCCCGCGCTGTCTGACAATTCGTCTCCATTGCGCTCAAATGTCTAAGAACGTGGCCCCTCTGTCACACGAGCAGATTTATTGTCATTCAATGCATCGAATGTCATTCGCTTTCTTTAGGTGCTACACAGTGAAATATGTCATTCGCAAATTGTGGAAATTGCGATCAGCGTTAAAGAAATACTGCACTTAAGGAACGTCAGTGCGCGTAAAAGGCGTTTGAAATCATTGTGTAATATTTTAAAGCCAATTGAAACATTTCTGTACGATAATTAAAACGAAATGCATTATTTCTGGCTGTGCTGTAGCACTTAATTCAGCCATCAAAATCCAAGCCAAGTATTGAGTCCCCCACAAATCCGATAAATCTTAACAAACAATATGGCTGACACAGCGGAGCGCGGATATACTGCGCGGAGACGCACGGAGACACGTAGAGCATGCGATTGACGTCCGAATTGTTAGGTGCTCAATTACAACTTTAAATAGTTCGAGATAAACGCACGTGGAGAAGCGGTCACCAAGGAACACAAAACCCAAAATGAACGTGAGTCGCTGGCATGACTGGACCGCTGCGGCGACCAAGAGTAATGGCGTTCCAGGAGAGCCTGCAGAGCGATTAATTTTTACACCTAAATTAACAGTTTTTAAGACAAAACTACAGAAATATAATTTTTAACTTACACTGTGCGCAGAATATCTTGCCGCGTTACTTGTTTCTGCTGCGTATCTGGCGTCGAGAGTACTATACACCATAGTACATATTCGGTTCGCGATCGAATGCGAATGAGTTCCCCAAACTCATTCGATCGCGAATGTCATTCGAACCTAATCACACTAAATTTCTCGTTTGCCCGGCAAATAATGACATTGCATGCTGTCATTCGATTTGAATTACATTAAATTGTTCGTATGATTAGCTAAGTCTAACAGCTGTGAGGTATCAGAAGCTATCTTAAAATTTCAGGCGTTTTGTCGCCAGAACTTTGTGGTGCGGGCATCTTCAGATAAATAAAAAGCTTCGTTCACCGTTCTTTTGCTGCGAACGCAAGGCACAGTGGAGCGGCAACGACGAATTGGTGGTGAGGCGATTAACCGCCACTTCTCCGGCCGCCGCCATCTTGCCCTTAATGAGATGCGACCGAGTTTAGGTGCACGGAGAAAGTCGACTTACGCCTCTAAATCCAGCCCTGCCTGGCGCATTAATGCTATGCGCCGGGGTGGAAGAATACAGTGCTAAGCGCTTTCCTAGCGTATTACCCCTGTTTACATGAATGCGATGAGAACTACGGCCAGGAATTTTGAAATCACCTGACCGACTCAGATGAAAGCCGTATACCGGCCCGGCCTGACTAGCCTTTCTGTTGGAGGCAAAAGGGGGGCGGCTTAAATCATTTCCTGAGCAAGTAATGTTCACCCTAAGAAACGACCGTTACCATATGCTTTGTGGTTCCACAAAATATATAGCAACAAATGCGCATTGCGTTTACTGGACTTACCGATATGTCGCTTCCTCAGTTTTCTAATAACACGATGTGCAGGCACTTATTGTTTTTTTTTTTTTATTGCCTGCCTTTGCACAAATTACACCAACACAACTGTCAGAATAAAACTCAGCACAAAGGCACATCGAATACACCTGTGTTTATTGTGGCATCGGAATCAACCCAGAGCTGGCTGCTTACCACTCCACAAACGGTTCTATTCTTCAAAGCCACTTGGGAGGTTCCGCGGTCGATTTATGGATCACGACAAACCAACTCATACAATCCCGAAAATATGTCCGAGCAGGTCTGACGTCTTTATCACAGTGATAATCTGTCATTCTCGACCACCATATAGAGTGAGAACTCCTGAACATAATTATATCAAATGATACCCCATTCTCGTTTTTTGTGCTTAAATTCTGAATGCCGTGCGCGTCTAGTGGTATCTCCTTCTTTATTGTTCTTTGCATTACAGCCCATGAATCCCCTTTCCAACAATACAAAAATAGATGCGCTATTGTTTCTGGCTGCTTGCAAATTAAATAATTTGTTCCCCACGGTAAAAAAAAAAAAAAAAAGATCATTATTTCTAAGAACTTCTTCACTTGGGGAGTTCCTGGTTGGGAGTTGTGCAGGCACTAATCCAAACACGCTTATTTGCATCGTTTTCGCTATGCGCTTTGGACGCAGAATGCGCAGAAGTGCCGCACGCGACGCAGTTCACGTGTCCGCCCACAAGCCACGCGCGCTGGAGCGTGCATCGTGAGGTCGACAGGAAATCCCGCGCTAGGCCGACGTTTCCCGGGTTTCCATTTTCGTGCTTAGCGCGCGCAACTTTGTTTCGCTCGAAGCACAGTGACCAGACAGGTCTCCTAAGCGTGCCTCGTTGTATACGTTGCGCTTACCCCTAGAGGACCGCCCCGTGCCCTCGGCTCATTGGCTTTTGGGTTGTTTTCCTGGCGGACTTCAAGTGGGAGGGCTGAGACAAAGGGACACCTTTTCTCTTGCTGCCACTCGCGAAACGACGCTCGCGAAGGAAAAGCGGAGAGGATTCCTGCTGCCTTCCCGCGTCGATTAACGAGGATCTCCTTGGAAGGACAGGGAGGAAATTATGAGTGTAGGAAGGCGATCGAACCGCAGAATGCATGACGCAGGTGGAAGGAAGCGCGTGGCGTGCCATGAGCGGCGCTTCCTATGAGGTTCATTAGTCACAATCAGTGCGCGGGCAACAACACTCACGCTGCGTGCACCGCACTAGTTACACATTATGACGTCAGAAATTTAAGGTAGTTGAAAAAGCACAACTAAAGTTGTCAAAATGGCAATGGAGATATGACGGTACCATAGGCTCAAGAAGCCTAGCTTTTGTTCGCGTTTACAGTAGAGTTGGCATACACTTTCGGGTGAAGCTTTTATTTAGTATTTATCTTCTTGAGTAAAATGCTCTTTGTACCAACAAAGTCCGGTAGGCCTCGCTGCGCTCCAGATAGTACTTTCGGGCTTTTAATCCTTGTTGCGTGAGGGGGTCATAAAACTATCTTTGCTTTGACAACCCTCGAACAAACAAAAGAGAAAAACTGGTCTTGCGCCCTTAAATAATAAACTGTGGCAAAAATAAACCGCGTTTGTCTTTTGGAGTTTAGTTTCCACAACGAGCCAGATGAGTTCCCACTACGCTCAGTTTGCCTTTACATTTGACTGCGTGAAAAAAAAAAAAGAAAAAAAAACAAATTGCTTGAGCTGTGTAGCCCCTGCCTTTCTTTATTTCTTTTTTTTTTTTTTTTTTCCAGAACCACAGTACGTCAAGTATGTCTCAACTCTAATAGTCGCTCACGAGGCAGCATAAGTGCACGAAAGGGCTTTACGAGTAATCAACCACACTATAGACGCTGGAATCTCACAAGTGACTTGCTCGGAGTCGTCCCAGGAGCCTGTAATCATAGGGAAGCCTTTTCCTCGCGGAAACCCGCGATTAAGTTGAAGTTAAGTGAAATAACTCATGTTTCCTCGGACATGCCGAATCAGCGGCACATGAAACAGCCGTAAACGTCTATCATCTACAGGGAACGTATCAAATTTCCGTGGTAGTGCAAAAACATTTTCCGCTGAAGGCACGCTGTAAACGGGCGTTTCAGTGAAAACCGGCTCGAGAGGACAGATTAAGGAACTGCCAAAAAAGAGTAAACAGGCAACTCCTCATGAGTGGCATATCGTTACCAGCCTCAGCACGGAGGCTCACATATGTTTAGTATCGCTTCGTTCGAATGATCCTAATGCATGATGGCACACGAGCCTTTTGATTGCATTTCTCGAGGGAATGTGGCAAAAGAAGTAAAAATAGAAAGGCACTGCGAGAAATGCGATTCAATAGGCTTGCGAAAAGGAAGAGAAGCACTTCAGCAGGTGAACGCCCCCGCGCATCCTAAACGAAGCGCGACTAATTAAACTTCAGGGTAGAGATTGCGCACTGGAAATAATGAAACCGGTGGACTTTTCACTTGGCCAGAAAGCGAGGAATTCCAAAGGCCGACGTTATAATACGGTCACGATTTGCAAATGTGCGATTTAGATTTCCTTTTTTTTTTTACCTTTTATTAACAAAGCAAGTACGCGCATTCTGTTTGTTCGTCTTATCAGTACTTGAATTAGGTGCACTGCATCAGGTCGCAAGGCCCCATCATCGGAGTCTCTCAGGCATTTTTTTCTTTATTTTTGCTTTTAGCGCGCTCCGGAAGTGTACTCGGTATCTCACATTTATTATCGCCATACGTTAAAGGCCTCTGGCCAACTCGTTGCCAACTCTGGTTGCTCCTTTGAGATGGGCGGGTGAGATAGGGAACGAACCTTACCGAGTCAAAAGCACTGCTCCTAGGTCACACAGGCACATTCGTATCAGTCAGTCAGTCAGTTCAGGCGTTCAGTCGTGTCCGACTCTTCGTGACCCTATGGACCATGTCACGCCACGCTTTCCGGTCTCTCACTATCTTCTTAACATCACATAGCTTCATCTGCAATGCCTCGAGAATGCCCGCTGCGATGAGAGTGCCAAGTGGGCCACTTTTGGTAAGTAGAACTGGCGCTGTGGGATGAACCAAACGCCGGGGTAAGGCGCCCGAGTCGGGGTAAGGCACATTCGTATAGGGCTTGATAAAAGCAGGACTTTATGCCTATGTCGGGTGGTCTTTCACGTAATGCGGTAGCTTACTATCTTGGTGTGTGCTGTCGGTGATCGATTACTGCAAGTGGCAGCGCTTGTGTCCACGTTCTTCGCTTTCGGCCCCGCCTATTTCGCGCTGCCACTTCCCAAGGATGAGACGCTACCATAGAATGACCAGTACCTCTGAGATAACGGAGGCACAATTCAAAGCGGATAGTGATTAAACGAGTAGCGACCGAAGACAATGCATGAGAGTGGCGATCCGCATGGGGAGCCGCAGACGCTGCCAATGTCACTGTTGCGTCATACCCTCAAAGGAGGAGCTTAGGTGTTCCCCCATCCATCCTTTATTTTTATTAATTTTTCCTTCTTTAAGCCGCTGTTTTTCTTGCAGTTCGTTTAAATCGCACCAAATTGGCACGCAAAGATGCGTCTCCGACCACCTTCAGTAAAAAACGATGTCTGGCGTTCCAACAGTCAAAATATATAACCTGTCGTTTACATCAACTCTACAACTTTCTTCCCACGATTTTGGTTTTTCTAAGATTCATTTTATAACTACCATATCGCTGGATTGGTTCATCGCTTCACAGCAACGATCGCATCCGACGTCAGAGTAGCCGACCCAGAAAAGGACATTTGGCGATGAAGAGGCAGAATCGCAACAGGTGCATGCCCCGGTTTCTCCTCGCGCTGGCTGGGCCGTGGTGAAACGCGAATGATCGGTCGTGTTCTTTCCATCCACAACGGAGCATCGATCAACGTTCTGGGATTGCGCCTCCTCACGTGCAACCTTCGTCCCAACAGCGGGCGGGGACCAGTACATCGGGGCACCGGCGTCGCCCGATCCTTTTCCACCCACCGCCTCGCATCCTTACCCCGAATTGGCGACGCGCAGCACGCGTGCTGTTGTCACGAGAGGGTTTTGACTCACACGCACACACGCACACCGGCGCGCAATCGCGCCCGCATCGAAGCGTCGGGGCGAAGGAGGCGTCAGACCGGCGGGAAAACCCTTTTTCTTTTTTTCTGCCCTCTCCGCCGACCGGAGATCTGCCGTCTTGCCCCGTCCGAAACCACCCCCCCTCTCGCGTTTCCGTCGGGGAGGTGGGGCAACCGGCAACTGGTATAAAAACCAAGCGGCTCGTGTGGAGACCTTGAAAGTCGTCCCTTGCGCTTCAAGTCCGACGTTTTTCTACCATACGCTGTCTCGAGACCGGGAGTACCGGCTGTAAACAAAGGAGCCATGAAGCTGGTGAGTCCGCCGTAGCTTTCACTTTCCGACCTGTCGCAGCGGCCTGCGCGCTTCATCCGCGTCTCTGGGCTCTTCTCAGCTGAAGCGAAGCGTCTCGTGCCGTTGCCTCCGCGCAGCGCCACGGGACGCGGTTCTAGGTGGTGCTACTGTCAGGCTGGCGTGTGCCACTCTTCAGAGTGGAACGCTGCGAGGCACCATTTCCCCATTCTGTGTGCTAGATTGCGGCCTTCGGCGCGGTTTAGAGTACCAGTAATTGCACCCGCCCCAGTGTAGTCTCTACTGTGCTTGCGCCCTGTTCAACTATTTGTAAATTTCAAGGAAGTAATTGTCTTGGTGGTTTATAAAATCCACCGCAAGGGTCAGGCTTGCTTGTTTATTAACAGTTCATGCTTGGGCAGCAGAGTGATAACTGAAATTGGGGAGTGAAACTGCCATCTCCTCACTGAGCAACTGCGCAGCC
This sequence comes from Amblyomma maculatum, assembly GCA_023969395.1. Lineage (NCBI taxonomy): Eukaryota > Metazoa > Arthropoda > Arachnida > Ixodida > Ixodidae > Amblyomma > Amblyomma maculatum. The sequence goes on along the minus strand of JAJIZL010026866.1, from coordinate 117,360 downwards.
GTCAATGGGAGGTATCGGTCGCATGCATGACAACCAACCCAGCTGTGAGCTTTACGGACCTGACCGCCATAGTATTTTTACCTGGTAACCGTGAATACAAAGGTGTATAGAGGAGCCCCGCATATGTTCTGCGACTCGTGCTGTCATCAATACCAGCGCTTGAATTAGAGATTCACAGTCTGCCTTATTAAACAGGCTAAACGGAAAGAATCGAATCAAAACATGGTGAGGTCTTGCAAAGACATTTGTAGGAAAGTTTGTTATGGAAAGCTCAACTATCCATATCTCTTGCACGTCTGGGAAATAATTTGCCCATGTTGAAACATTTCGTTACTTTGTATAATGTGCATGTAGCAACCTTCACTTTCGTTTTAAGAAGCCAGCCCTGCAGTGTTACCTTTCGCTAGCGTGATTCAGACGACGCTGTATGACGTCATTCGATTTCTAAGAATACATGGCGCAACACGGCCTCTATGCGATTTCGGGTTCAAATTGCCTCCTTCGCAAAATTTAAGAGAAGCCAATTCAAAGACCCCGCTTCGCGTTCGTACGCATCGAGGAGCACAAGCCTTATAACGAATTGTTTCGCGTTCCGTTGCCCCTGTTCAGCGAAAGCCAGCGTCGGCTACCGAATGGCAGCATCGCATGCGACGGTTGCTGGCCGCCGTCAGGCATCCTTTCCTTTAGCTCTGTTTCCTGCCGGTGTCGTTGCGTGCGCGAAAGGCTGGCCGTAATAGTCTTCACTTCCGTAGCAGTGGGGCGAAAAATTCGAACGGACGGGAGGCAGATATTTTTCGTGTGACGTTTTGCGTAACGCTTGCTAGACATTCGTGTTTTCTGCTGCAGGTTCTCAATGTTACGGAAACTATAAACCTTAAAGACGAAACACTGGAAAACATCCCACGACAAGAAACTGGCAGGGCACCGTTATGACATTGCGTTTTACCCCCTCCCCATCCCATTGGCTTTAACAATGAGACGATATAATTCCATAATACAGCGTTGGTCCCGTTGCCAACCCTTTTTTCCTCCTTTCAACCCTCCCCTGTCGCCTTTTGTTTAGCATAGAGAGCGGACGTATATTTATATGTAAAAATGTAAACATCGTTTTTATGCAGTAAATCTAACCACATTTTATATTGAGAAGAAAGCTTCAGAAACCGAAACTCAAACCCCCAGATTGGCAAAAGCGATCAATAAAAACACAAAGTTAGCAGCCCGTCTCAACAGTAAAAAAAACAAAAAAAAAAAGAAAGAAAAAAACCAATGAAGCCGTTTCAATGCCCGAACTTGTACATAAGTTACTCACTCCATGTAAAAGACGTGTACAAAAAAAATGTCAACAAAGAGAATGCAATAAATGTGTGCATTAATTTAACTCATCTGTTTCCACGTGACTAAATATTAAAACTCGATAATGAGAGGCGCCTATTGACAGAAACATAGTTGCAGCGATGCAACGAAACTGTAAACACTTCCTTGAAACGAAAGCTTTTCGTCAAAAAAAAAAAAAAAAAATGCTAAAAAATAAACAAAGAACACCGGCAATATTGCTGTGCTCGCTTTCCTTCTCCACGATTGTGTTGAAGATCGAACCCCTTGTTGTCGACCGTTCACTGGCCGAATATGCAGTGGATGCATATGCATTTCAGTGCAACGTTATAAAGGACAGGCTCTTTTTCGTACTTTGTTATGATGACTCAATCTGTTTAGGAAAATGGCTTAGTACAAGCATGAAAATTACGCTCTGGATCTGCACTAACTAGGCTGCGTCAGGTGAAAAGCTGGTGCGTGTTATGATTCCTAGTAGTTGTTTTTATCTGTAACTGTTTTTTATACTTACTGCGTATGTTACACGAAGGTCAGATGACTGCCGACGGAAGAATAACAGTGCGGCTGGGAAACTTATGATTAAACAACTGACGAATCGTTCGTTAACATTCTGACATAATGGGGGCAGATGTAATTACTGAGGCAACGCTCAGTTTAAGGAGAGTATACGTATTTAGTCGAACACGTAAAACGTTTTCAATAACACGTTTGCTATATTGTCCCTTGTTAAGGAATGCGTAGACAAAAGAGAAATAGGAATCGCTTCATTGTCGCGCGTGTTTGTCAAGGATTCCACTTTAAGGCGCCTTCACTCCCGCGCTGTCTGTGTACGTAACCCGTTAACCTGTACGCTATTTCGCACCTTTTTTAACCTCCGAGGCGTTTTCCGCTTTCTCGTGTTATACACATGCAGTGCTCACTTGTTTTTATTTATTTTTATTTATTTATTTATTTTTTTTTCACGTGGTTGTTCAGACAATGTGGAAATCAAATGCTTCAGCTCAAACATGCTTGCCTATGCCGTGGACGCCAAGCCCATATCATCTCTGGTTGGCCGAGGAGGCCTTAGTGCACAAAGAGAGGACACGAGTGCGTGTCTATTAGAGCGAACAACAAAATATCACAACCTCTATGCAATGTCCGTTTCCTTTAGCAAGATTGCTTGAAATAACGCCCTTGTCTTTGCCATGGCAGGACCCGGTTAGTGTTTTTCACGATCCTCAGTGGGTTTTATCAAAGTTGCCCAGAATCCGACTCATCATTTCTTTTTTGTTGTTGTACGAGAAGGAGACATATTGCCGATGGCACAGCGTATGAGTCGGTGCGTAGCGAGAAACTGTTTCGAGGACGAGTCGAAGGAAATATTTAAAGCGCGCGGGGGGG
>JAJIZL010026866.1:89339-109645 GCA_023969395.1 Amblyomma maculatum | reverse complement strand
ACACACACACACACACACGCGCGCGCGCGCGCGCGCGCGCGCAAAGAATAGAAAATTCTCAGCTACATTACTTTCCTTCAGAGAAAGGAGCAAAAAGAAAAAAAGCTGTTTGTATTGCAGCAAATCCTGTGCTTCTTGCTGCTACGCCTCACCTAACACATTCGTGGTACCAAGTTGACATTATCATAAAGAAGGCGATCGGAAACATGAATATGCCGATGATCGAGTGATTATTTGCGGTTAATTCGAGTCGCTAAGCAATGCTCGAGCATGCATCCACCGAACCTCATCGCAGAACGCGTTATAGCAGAGATTAGAACTAGCATGGGGGTAAACAAAGTAACGATGCACTGTCGACCGGAGGTTCGTGAAGCAGGGTGAGGTGATGTCATTCCTCCTAGGGTAGTAAGCACAGCTGCATCATTACGTGTGCAGCAGGATATCGCGAACCGGTAGCGCGTTTCGCCCCTCTCCGGCTTTCACTGGGCGGCGCAGCTCCACTCTCGAATTGTGCCGGTGGAGCGTGCACAGCCGTCCACACAAAGGGCCACATCGTTCGCCGGATGGAGCCAATGACCTTGGGTGGCGTCCGGGGTGGGAGACATGGGAATGGCCATGAAAGGGCAAGGAGGCAAGCGTTGGCGCGTGGCAAATTGGCAGGAAAAACCCAGCTCAGTCACAGACCTGCGCTGATGTCCAGGTTTGCTTTGCTACCCCAAAAAGAGAGACAAAAAGCTACCTGTCCGCGCCAGAGGGTGCATCGGCCGAATTCGGGGAACCCCGCTGAAATCGGAAAAGAAGGAAGGGTGGTTTTGCGGGGTGGAGGAGAGTGAGAGAAGCTCCGGAGCACCTGTCGGAGTGAGCGCGCGACACTTATCTGGTCCTCCTTTACTCGGCTCTTGTTGTCGGCGGACAGTCTCTATCGCGCGATCTCCATCCAGCATGCACAGTGGCTCTCTTGTGTCACGCCAGGTTAAGTTACCTGTTTCACTAGTATCGCCGCGCCATCATCCCCGTCGTTAGGCTGGCTCCCCCGCAGGGCATTTGGAACGGCCAGCGTTTTGCCTCACCGGGTAGAGATTTCCAAGGGCATGTGCGGCCTTTTCTCTTGTTATTAGTGCTACTGAGTTCGTTTCAGTAGAAGTTATGAACATCGCTCATCGTTTCGTAAAACTTGCTGCCTGCTTTCCTTCCACCTGCTTTCTTGGAATATTAGTGGCGCACAGGCACTGAATGGCGTCTGCCAAGCTGGCAACAAGTTGCTGTGAAGGACACAGAGGTCGAGAGAGCGCGTTCAAATTACGGCAAAGCGATGAGTAGTAGTATGTCCGATAATTCATGCGTGTGCAACGTATTCGCGAACTTATCGTGCGTAGAATTGTCCGTAGAAAACCGCCACCTGCGAATAACGAAGGGTTAGCTGTGCAACGCTAAAAAAAAAAAGTGCATGATGACACTTGCGTGAAGCGCAATTTAAGCGCACTGTGGTTACATGTCATTCAGGCTCTGTTTAATTTACGCAGCGTTTTCATCGATAGGTAATGAAGAAAGGGCCCCGCCGGTGTGGCGATACGGTTAGGGGCGCTTGACAAATGTGACCAAGGAATGCGGGATTGCTTCCCGGCATCGGCGGCCGCTTTTCACTGCAGGTGAAAATCAAGGCGCCCGTGTGCTGTGCGGTGTCAGTGCACGTTAAAGAACCCCAGGTGGTCGGAATTTCTGGAGCTCTAAACTACGGCGTTTCTCATAACCTAAGTCGCTTGGGGACATTAAACCCCACAAACCAACCAAACCAACCTCAGAGGCAATAATGCAAAGAAGAGAATAACATGAAGAACCGCTTACTGCAAATTATTGCCTTCTGGCTGTTCACGGCTATATCGCAAGCCATGGCTATGCTCTCTAAAAACCTTGTAGTATATCCTTTAGAGCTTCTTCCTAATGAGGATGATGATAATGAGTGGTGTTTGTCTAATTCTATTCGACGTACCAGAAAACCTGCTTAAACTTCGATCAAGCCGAGAGAAAAATGTTACAACTGAAATGTCCTTATTTACTCTGATTTTTGTTTGCGATGGCGGTTCTTCTGCCAGTAACGTGCTGCGACTATCCCCAGCAAAATATTCCACTTCCGCAATATGTTTATTGCCTTCCGTTAACCTCTCGACCAGGGAATACCACTCAATAAGCATTCTAATCAATGGTGAGAAACATGAGAGACATGGGTTTCCAAAGCGGCTAGCAGTCCCAATAAGGAATCAGTTTGCACATCTGAAACAAAAACTGCACTCGCTGTGCGGCTCATAAATTCCCTATCACTCAACACAAAATGGAGGTTGACCTCCAACAGTCCCATTTTATTGGGACTGCTAGCCGCTTTTAACTAATAGTGTCTCGCAGGCGCGTATATAAATCCCCCCCCCCCCTCTCCTACCCAACCGTTTCCGCTAGCCTTATGCAAAAAAATTACCTAGGTCGCCTTTCTCACACAAAAAAAAAAAAAAAAATCCTGGCTATGTGACCGGCATGTCGCCTTGTTGTAGGGCAGCGGCAGCATGATTAGATTGCGCAAAACTCATAACGTTAGATGTCACAAATTGAGGCAAATACAATGGGTCGTTGCATCGCAACTCACCAAACACAAGCGATTAGTTCCAAAACGCTTTCCAGCGACAGTACTCATTTCGGTAACTGTCACCTTAGACAAGTTGCGGCTTCGTGGACTGGCCTTAAATGATTTGAGGACTTAAAAATGGACTATATGTGGAATGTTACCCACGAGGACCTCCTTGTTTCGTGACAATCAGTCAATGGCGCGTGTGAGCATACAGCGCTTTGTCATGTTGCCCGTGAGCATACAGAAGTTCGCGATGCAACCCGTTTTCGACATCGCTGCCGCTAGTCGTACTGCTCACGTTCGCCGCAGCTGCCGGCTAAATGCGTTCGATCGGAGACAGCGTCTTGTCGTTACGTCAGTCTAGCTCCTTGACATGATTGATGGCACGCTTGCATACTGTGGTTGGGACTCGCGAAGCGAAGCCCTGTCGCCATTGACGCTTACGAAACTGCAAGCTATCGCTCTTACTCCTTCGCGTCCACTTCTCTACTTGACCCGTGAGCAGCTGCCTAATGTTTTTCTTTTTTTTTTTTCTTTACGGAAGTTTTCACCACCACCACCACCACCTAGCTGCCAACACGTCTACGCGACACCCACTTTCATGGCCGTCGCGGCTGCAGTTAACCTGGCGCGCGGTCGGCACGGCCGAGAGAGCCCGCGGGCCGACATCAGCAAACGCCAGATTCATCGTTGCCGTAGCACTTGTCCACAGACACGCGCTGCGGGAGACGGAACGCACAGACGACGCCCCCAGCCTCACTGCACTGTGCATCCTCAGAAGGGGTGCGTGCCCTGCTCCGCAAAGAGAAAGGAAAGCAACCGGCGGTGGGGGGAAAGCGGCCTGCGGCGCAGGGCGGCGCGCGATAGCTTTCTTGCAGCCCGTCTTCCCGCGTGAGACAAACAGCGGCGGATTTCCGAAGCGGCCAGGCGGCAGGATTTTTCTCTTTTCCGGCGAAGGGAAGTGCGCGGCGGCCTGTCCGTCCGGGATGCGACGTGCGGCGCCATCAGCGACACACCAGCCGCGCCTTTCTTCTTTGTCTCGTTGGCCGCACCGTTGCCGATTCACTTTGTCTCGCCTCGACTATTTCTGTCGACACCCGGCCGAGAGCCGCCTCTCCTTTTCCTTCCCACGGCGGGCCTGACGCATGCGATGCCGAGATAACGGCTTCTGTTTTCCATCGACCTCGCTTTCTCGGAGGTACAGTTCCTGCACGTTCTTATCACCTTTTTCGTTTTCTCAGTGGCGCCCATATTTGGGAGCTCGTGGCCGCGATTTACATGCTGCCACGTGGGCGAAGGCGGTGGAGGCTCGCTGACGACGGTCCTTCCATCTTGCCGGTGTGGTTGATAGTGGGGGCGAATGGCTGCGATTTCATTGTGGATGCTCTCCTCATCTGATCACAGAAAACACAACAAACAACCCCGATTGCGAGAACGCTAAACAGAAAAAGGGGAGGGGGGGGTGGAAGGGGGGACATTATCCTGCACGCAAGAGTAATTAATTAAAGTCGTTTAAATAAATTACGTTTATTTAGAGTCGATGAAACAACGCTTCTGTTCTGTCCGAAGCAGGCCTTTGCTCTCAATTTGCCTAAATGGCGTCCAGAAAGGAGCGCCATTTTGTTCTGACTCATGCCTACTTTAGCTTCCTAGGACAGCGGGTAAAAAATTTAGCTATCAAGCACAGAACACCTTTGGACCTTGAAACATTTCGAATGTGCATTATCGGTATATTGTAATCGTTTTAGTACGGTATATTATCGGGACCTTAACTGCGTATATATGTTGCTAATGCATGGACACTGTTAAGCCATACTGATTCACGTCGCATAAAACCTGTCACCGACAAAAAAATTGTGAAAATGTGCATCGCCATACTTTTCAGGCTGAAAAGTGCACGGAGAGTATTAGGTTCGTTACGGTCGAACGGTATATGCGTTTATGCAAGAAAGTTTTTTGTTCGCAACTGCCGACGGTGTCGTCGAATCAGGCAAAAAGACGAATATACGCAATTTACGCACGTACCCCCACGAAAACGGTCATTCTGCACGGTGAAAGGAGAGGCCACGGTATTTTCCAAAGGTCATGGCAAACAAAACGAGGATTCAATGGTGCACGCGTGCTGCAAGACTCGTCTTAACTGTCCTTCGCAGAAGGACTTGCAACAGATCGCCAAGGTGATTGTTTCGGCTTTAAAGCCGTAATTGGGCCTTTTTCTTGGTACACTGGCGGTGTCTTCGGATCTACGGAGCGCTTTGAAGGGCGGTATCGGTCTTTCAAGTTGAATGGAAACACCGGCTAAAAATCCCGGCTTGTGTCTTCACCTTGACAGAGCTCAGCTGTGCTAGGAGTTGTGTGCAATGGCTTGCAACAATATATTGAGCAAGTATTGCGACAAAGAAAAGATCAAAGAGAAGCTCAATAAGCTCCCCTTCTTCAAAAAAGAAAACAAAATGACACGGATGCACATCTTCGAGCAATATCTCAATTCTGCAGCTTTGCCAGCACATGCATCAACAAGCCTGAATCCTCTGGTCTTCTGAGCAAACGTTCATTGTATCTGTAATCGGTCCAAATTTCTTTCTTTTCTTATGCCTTAATTCATCGAGAAACACTTTGATTTAAGTTTATTTTTAGTTTCTCTCTCTCACTCTCTGCTTGCTTCGAACATCTTGCGCTTTGTTCTTTGTAGTCATTCATATTACATGGAGTAGTATTCCACATGTCTCAATAGTCGGTTCCATTATTTGACGAGACGAACATTATAAATTCAAAATTATAAATTCTGAACAGTCGAGTGCGCAAATGAATTAGGTAGCGCCTCTCGAAAGAGCTACTCCAGTGTTGCCCGTGGCTGTGGCTATGTTTAATACCTCGGGAGGTACAAATTTATCTCGAGGGAGATTTCCGACTCCCGAAGCTGGGACGCCATAAAAAAGTGAGAGAACCGCAAATCCCGCGGGCACCAAGAAGGAACGGCAAGAGGCTAATGATCACGAAGCTCGCTTGGAAAGGTGTTGAGCCTTCTCGCGCACCTCGAGTTACACTCAGAAGTCGTTGCTGAGGCCGAACTTGCTAATATTTTACTGACTTTCACGGTCGCGCTCCTCACAGGTCGCACGCGCTTAGTAACCCCTGAAGGTTGGCGTTCGAGAGAAACCTCTCGCGCCTTCTTTTTTTGCTGTTGCTTCTGTTCGAGGGAAAAAAGAGGCGTACCAAAATCTAGATATAACATCAAGTAAGAGCCTCCCGCTCTCATCATTTTTTTTTTTTCGGGGCATTAAAAGCTGTCATCGCAATGAAGTCATTTTCGAACTGTTTCGCTCAGTATCCGTCATTTTGAAGACAACTGCAGCCTGTAGCCTTTATCACGAACGCATAAATGATGAACGCATTGATGCATTTTGTTACAGGATGCTATTAGGAGGGAAAGCTTGACCGCGCTCGTGCGCAGTTTTGTTTATCATCTTTCCAAAAGGTTTCACAAAAGGTAAAAGCAGCAGCGGAAGCAGCTGATCTAGAGCAAGTTGTTACCGCTCGGCTGTAGATTGGCTTTACACTTTGAAGTGAAGGGATGTTGCATGGAAAGGCCGATTGGGCATTATCGGGGGGACACCTTTGTCCTGCGATGGACGTAAACTCGTCACTAGGGGTGATAGCTAGTGGTAACGATGATCATGAGGCGTATATATGAAAAAGTGTTTGAACACATTTACGAGTTGGAGAGATCCGGTAACGCAATAGGAGCGTACTTGGTCCACGAGTGAAAGTAAGGGGGCAATGAAAAGGATAAAGCGCAGAAAAAAAAAACAAAGAATGCGGCGGAATTGGCTTCTTCGAATATTTTAGTTAGCCGCATCTTTCAAACTTTAACCCGGTGTTAACCTTTTTTCTTTTTCTGGCAAACCCGGACTTAATGGAATAGAGAGCTTCCAGATTTTCCGCAGCTTGCACAACATGGGGTCAGTGGGACAAAGGTCACCGGGGGAATTGCGCTAACGAGCTTCCACAAACGGCAGACTTTGATGGTCGATATACTTTCGCGCGCTCTTCCTTCCCGCGCACGAAGCAGAAGCAGCGGTGTGGGTGGTGCGTAGAAATATGCATACTCCTACCGGATCATTGCGAAGGTACATGCTTGCTCCTTGGCACGCAGCTCTGAAAGAGGCAGCGAGCGATGCACCGGCAGATACACAAACAGAGGTCCGCTGAACTGCGCGAGGGCGGCGCACTCTACAAGCGTCACGCTCGCGCTCTTGATGCGCTTGCAAGGGGCCGTTGCGTGGCGCTTCTCTATGTGCACGACTCATCCCTCTCGGTGCAGGTGCGAGTGATGAGCGATTCGCACACGCAAGAAGCTCGTCCTTCAAGCGAGGTAGCGCTTCGCGATATTGGTATATTTGTACTTTCGTACGCATTGACTCGCGTGGTTACTAACCAGCGAGTGTGCTCTCTGGTGGTGCTGAAGGGACGCGTTCTCTGCAAACGGCTCGGCACGCTACTGCCCTGCTGTTCGTTCTTGTACCGCACGTTGTAGTACACGAGGAACCGCCACGTCTTCGAGGCGGCGGCCACTCAGTCTTCTCCGCACTCATTCAAACTGTTCACGCCGTTTGGACGCAGCTTCGCTCGCTCGCTCTTGCTGTTTCTGCCCCTGTTGTAGGTGGCTTACCTAACGCAAGCCACGGGCTTGACCCGGCCGGGTGTCCTGTGCGCTCGGTGCAGTGCACTGTTGACGTGAGTTTATTGCCGAGGTACTTTCTCTGTCGTGAGTAGCCCAAAATACGTTATTTGTAGCCAGATGAGTTAATCTCGCCGGAGGGCTTGCGTGTGTGCAACAAAACTGAACGAGGCATGTTAGCGTGGACAAGATTGAGCGCAGCGCTTAGGCTTCTTTCCCTCCCTGTTGTCACGTCATGTTCACACGTCCGTGATGCAAAAAAAAAAAAAAAAAAAAAAACACTCTCTATATACCCTATTTTTTTTTTTTTTAATGCCAGGTGTCTAAACTAAATGTAGCCAACGTTAAAACACGTAAGCTTGGTGTTCTAATCTAGGAAAATCAGCTCATAGCTGTTGACAGCTGCGTGGTAGATTCTGCAGTAGATTCGTTTTAATTCTCCAGACCTAAATAATTATTAATGATTTATGCCTAACATTTTGTTTAGATGTCTCCGGAACTGCGTGTCAATGCAGAAGTGCTAGATCACCTTTAAGAACAGCTTACTAAAATGCTAGCTCCAAGTTACCGTTTACGTGCAGTAGCTTTCTTTCTTTCTTTTTTTTTTTTTTTTTTTTTTTGTTGCACACTTAAATAGAAGTTCTCACTCTATAAAAAACTTTCACATGAGAGGGGTGCCATGTCCTCGTTCCGGGACGCTTATCACCGTACAAAACCCGCTTTTCTATTCAGCACTCTCCCCCATGGGTCGCTCGCTGTGCGCGCTCTAGGCGAGAGATTATCACAAACGGCTGGTCATGTGGTTGCAACAAATAAAGCTGCGCAAATCGTACCTTGACGCTAACGGCGCCGCTAGGTGTTCTTCAAGACAGTCTACAAGCTCCGGAAGCCACAATAAAAATGCAATTAGTGTACTATTGAACTGTAATGAACGAAAAAAAAAAAATACTGCAGACTAGACGACTGTCAACAACTCTTAGCTGGATTCACGGGGTTAGCCTGATATTAAGTATTTTTACATAGCTTGGTTACGTTTACAAGTAGGTACTGGGGGGGAGGGGGTTATTGCGATGTATCTTCTATACATTTTGCTAGAGCTGAACCCGGACGCACCAGCAGGGCGGATTGCAATTCTAAGGGCACGTTCGAAAATCAGCCTTCATTTCTCGAAAGTGCAGCGAGTGTGCTTATCCTTTGTAGCGAATGTTGCAGGTCTCCCGACACGGATAGCGGAGCATTTCTCTGACGAGGTGCCCGTTCGCCGAAGCTTGGTGCATGAGCGCGGAGGGTTCGCGGAAGGGAGAGGGTGGACACCACCACCCGAGCGAAGGTGTAGGATTGTGTGTTGTGGGAGCTCTGGCCGATTGTGCGGAGGAGTGCCCTTGCCCAGTTTCACTGGTGCGAGCAACGCGCTTTCTTCGGACAGCGCGTCGCTAGCGCGCGCTAAGGATTGAGTGAAGATGGGGAGGTTACCCTCACGGAAAAAGCCACCTCTGCTCGTGGCTTCTTTTCCGGACCTGGCCGATTGTTTTTCTTGTCGGCTGCAATGATCGCGCAGGACGTTCGTCCCGGAGCTCGTTAGTGCCGGTGTCGCCTTATCCCCGCCGCTGCTCGGGCGCGCGCCGTTTCGCCCGACAATAGTGAGGCGTGTCATTGCTGCTTTTCCGATTTCGACGGACCGTTGCGGCCTAATTGCTGTTGAGTCTCGTCTTTTTATAACGTTGTTTTTTTTTTTTTCGAATTTGCTTTGGCTCCATTGTTTGCCCCAGAATGATTTCTTTCTGAACGAAAATGATAACAGGACCCCAGCTCCTGCGTGTCACTCGTCTCATAACTGAAATATGTTCAGGCGTCACATTTGTATGACTACCACGACTGGTTATTGTCGCGACACAAGTCATCTGAGTGTGTCGCGAACTTTATTGTCCTCTTAGCAACACGTAGAGGCACAGGGTACCTCTAATAAGAACGCCTCCTTCAGGAACCACGCCTAGCAGTTAGCGTTCCACACTCATCGGCGCGCCGGTATTCGCGTCCTCCGTCGACAAATAATCGGCTGCATGTTTCCACACGCTGCTGCTCCCGGATCCCCCTTGTGAGAGACGCTCTGCGCACTTCAACCGTATATATATATATACACATATATATATATACACATACATATGCGTGTGCGTGATTTCCCTGCCGCCTGCCTGTACCAGAAGGCACGAAAAGGGGATAAGCAAAAGAAGAACGCGGCTGAGAACCTGGAGGGACGCGCCAATCAGCGCCGGCACAGGTTGCGACGTAGCTCAAGCCGCTGGGGCAGTCAGCGAGGAATCGTGCGCGGCAGCCATTTCCACGCCGCTTGGCAGCGTCAGCCGGACAATTAGGCCTAACGCGTCCTCGTCAGCCGCTGCTTAGCCTCTCAGCCTTTTGCGCGATTCTTTTTCTCTGTGGTACCGGCTCTCAAACAAACACGTGTCCCACCGGCGCGGGTCTTTTCCGAGGGAGCGGTGCGTTCGCCGTGTGAATCATTCTGATTTTGTTCTTTCGGTGCGTACATTTCGCAACAGCTTTCGAGAGCCGGCCTTGACGGCTAATTCGGCTCGAGCCTTCCTCGTTGGTGTGTTCGTTCGGCCGCTTGGCGCCACAGCGAGAGCGTTTCCGTTCGCTTGTAAAAGCTGTAGACTGGAAAAACGGAGAGTCGTAGCCGCGGACTTTCCGCCGGTTGTATTAATTATTTCGAGCCTTATCGCATCCGGCGTTGGCTTTGCTTAAAAACAGGAGCAACTGCGTTATATAATTCAGCGCTTTCCGGTGCGCTCCGTTTTTGTATTCCAAGGTTTCTTTCGTTGCCGGGATTACCTGAGTATAGAGGAAAACTCGGCTGCGCCGACGAGCGGTCGGATTTTGGCCTTAGAGCTTCTACGTGCAAAATAGTAAACCTAAGCGCTGAGCCACATTGCCAACATTCAGCGTACGCAATGGCGCTTAAGTATTGCACAATATCTCGATGGAAACCCCCAGAAAGCTAAGAAACGAAAATGAGTATATGCAGGATCGCTTACTGGAAAACTATGCAAACGGCTTGCAGAAAAATGAAAGCAGAGGGAAACTTAGAGGACAAAAAACCTTGAGCTCGTGTGCTGCGCCGAGAAACAGAGCATTTTAGTAGTCAATAATGAGTGAGCATGTTGCTCTATATAGTAACTTCAAGGCATCTAGCGCACCCCGAAAATGCACCTCAGCGTGACTGGTGTAAAGCGGGACATTTAGGGGTTTGCTCTTTGGATTGCGCTACCCCGCTTCACACGAGTGTCCTTCTCCGCTCTTTGCAGTTGCTGGTCGCTGCCGCGCTGGTTGGTTTGTCCGCCGCGCAGGTTGTGGAACGCCGCGTGATCAAGAACCCCGACGGGTCGACCACGCACATGGAGAGCAGCTCGTGGGGTCACAGCTCCTTCAACCAGGAGGCGTCGGACACGGACGGACTCATAAGCGGTCGCAGCGGCTACGCGGACACATCGGGCGTTAACTACGACCGTCACTACACTGTGGACCGCAACGGACAACGTCGCTACGTCGACCCCAAGGAGAGCAAGCTCAAGGGCCCGCCCCCGACCTTCACTATGCCTCAGGGGGCCTTCGGACCCGGCAGTGACGACTTTCTCTCCGGACGATCGGGATTCGGCAACTTGCCCGGATTCGGAAACCTGCCCGGATTCGGAGGCAACGCGCCCGGCTTCGGAGGCAACTTCCCTGGATTCGGCGCCAACCGTAGGAGAAATTAAGCACTCGCTCTTGCCTCCCGAGTCTTCTCCAGACACACTTCCTCTATACCTCACCACAGAATCTGTCTCCAACACTCTGGGTGCCTTGTGTCTCCCCCTGTCCTTCTACGCCTTGAAGCCTACACTGTGGAACAAGGACTTCTCCTGAACTCTCCTCCGTGACTGTTCTCTCTCCGACACCGGGATTTTTGTTCGTTCTGTGTCTCACACCATCCCTCTGTTGGGTCCCTCCTTCAACTTTTATTTTCCCCTTGTCCTCTGAACGCCTTCCCAAAACCACCAAAGATCCGACGGGATGGATGATGAAACCTCGCGAAAGTGATAACGCCCGTGCCACCCGGGCCATTTTGCATCATTTTGTCGATTCTCTCTGTGGCATTACATTATTAAAATTTAGTTTTCGTAGCTAATAAGGAGCGTTTAATGAGACATTTGTCAGCTGCTATGTTGACCTGGTCCTGACGTGGCTTCGTACAGGGTTATATGCTTTGGCCATACGTTTTCAGCGCGTTTTTGTGGGTTTTGTTTTTTCTCCACGAGGCGTGTGTGAACTCGGTCATTGTGAATTAAGTGCGGTCCTGGTATCTGTGATTAAAACGTTGTCTCCAATCACTCTATGCAATTGTCTCTTTCAGCAACACTGGATCTGTGGCGCCTCTTTCCGCCTGGACTCAATTTTTAGCTCAAATGGATCCAATAAAAGCTCTTCTTGGGATACACGAAGTCATTTGTTTCATCACCATGGTTGGACAACGGCCACAGTTTCTCATGCTGGCCACTGCATCCTGGTGCCGCGACTTCAAATGCACGTAGCCATGCGTACTGTACCGCCGCCCGCTATGTCGTCGTAGCCAGCAACCACGGGCGAAACCTTTGTCATAAGCTTGTGGGCTACATTGCAGCGGATGGCACCACGACCAGGTTGCGTCGTGGGGTTATAGTTGACCTCCTGCTTTCAACACCTGTAAGCTTTGACAGCGTTCGGCGCATTTTAAGAACATCTCTGCACGTCCTGGCGAATGGTGTGCTAGCTCGTATCATATGTCTTAGCAGTCGTGACGACTTTTTTATGAGTAAATCGAAATGGAAGAAGAGGCAGTGATCCTGAATGCTATCTACAGTAATGCTATGTTAGTTATTCGTAATTGTGTGGACCTGCTGCTTCCTGCTGGACAGAAAACAGAAAAAGAAAAAAAAAAACACTCGGCAGTTTGACTTGAAAAACATTACGGCTTTTGTCAACAACCTTTTGCCGCAGTATATTTGGCAAAGAAATAAGTTTTGGATATGTGAAAACCTTTTGAATTTTCCGGTGTAGTCCAAAACGAAGTGGCAATAAAAAAAATCCCCTGTATATATATCCTTTACCATTTACTTTTGTATTTTGAAATTTTATACATTCCTAGCTCTTCCTCATATATTTGAATATAATTCAATTCAGTCACGTTGACGCAACTTCGAGCTACTGAGTTGGTTCATAAGGTCGCCGAGAGCCACGGACTAAGTGTAGGGCCCACATATATCGTTCAATGCTGACAATAAATGTTTTCCATTCCAATCCAGTTCACTTCAGGCAACAATCAGTGGCAGCCAAGATGCGTCCCTGGAAATGCGTCCTTGCAACCAAAGGCTTTTCACGACACATTAAAGAGCGGGCCCTCCATTTTGTTGCTGAAATCTGGAACGGTCGAGAGCAAACTCTTGTTCATTTTGTGTGGACTGACACGCTGCAATGAAAGTTGGAGGCACTGACGAGAAACACTGACGAGGGCCAGCAGTTTGATTAGTACTTCCATTCATTAATGTCTTGCCGAAATACTTGCGACTTATTATCAAAGCCGGCTCGGCGATGCTTAGAGAAGCAACATTTTGGGGAGACGCTCAATATTCACGTTAAGAGTAGACGCGATAGCGCCCTTAGCATCGCCTTTTCACTGCGCGATTTTTTTTTTTTTTTTTTTACTTTTGGTTGTTTCGGTTGGTTATTGGGAAAGTAAAGCGCTGCATCAGCCTCACTTATCGGTGGACGTTACACTGACGATTAACGGCCAACAATTGGAGGTGCATATATGTCGTCGGTTCGAATCTCTGTCGCCAACTAGCCTCCAACCTAACTAGCAGGTGGGTACTAAATGAAAAGCGAAGTAGTAGTAGTATGACATCAAAAGGTGCGCTGCATGCAAAAAAAAAGTATGCTTCACATTTTGTTACAAAATTACGTGCTTGTTTTGTCTGACGTGCTTTTAACCCGATATATCAATTCTGGGGTACTACGAAGGCTTTTCGGCTGAACTAGCCCAATACGCTATCGCGTAATAACCGCGAACTGTCTATACATCCACCACTGCAGTCATGCCTGGGGGAGGCGCAACAACTAAGGAATCGGGAACGACGAGCCGGTGCTTTTAGGTGCGGGCTAGCACGACGGGCTTACAGGGCTGCTTTCGCGGCGGCTTTAGTTCCTGGCTACATTTCGTTTCTTTCAGCGCGTAGTCGGCTTTCTCTAACTTATTTGTTTAGTCGCTCAAGTAGTTTATAAAAAGTTACAACTCACATGGAAACGTGCGGTTGCAAAACGCAAAGCAAGGAATTCTTACGCGCCTATGGAAGAAAAAAAAGAACTGGTTGCACACGCAGACTGGGACGCGTTATGTATAAGTGTATGCGCCTATTGTATGCACCTTGGGATGAGCTGTAAACAAGCAAACAATCATTCCCAACTGCGTCGGCACGTGATATATAACCTGGCGTACTTTTGCACTAGGAGACCTCGCAGCGTGGAGAAGCTAGCTACCAATCAGGAGAGTAGATGAGCTGTGAAAGAGTTCCGCAGCCATTGCGACCAGGCCATTTTCGGTGGCAGTATAGGGATTCTCTCTGGAAGGAGAAACCTTGGCTCGCCATAAAAGCAATAGGCACACAGGGCGCATCTCCGGGCATAAGTTTAAAGATACGGGTTTTCATTTTCCGCTAGAACGCCTAGGATGCTTTTCCTTCCTGGCTATATGCTGCCCTTTAGATGCCATTTTCCGTGGCAGGTACCAGTGTATCACCAGCCGAAGTTAGCATTTCAAATTGAAGCTAGTGGTACCGTGCGCGCCATCTGCGATAAAGTATGCCGCAATGTAGACGTACGCTTGAGAACATTTGCGCCGACGGGACCTGGCCAACCTCGTCGATGGTGTTTCTACGTAAATGTGTCTCAAACCAGGAAGCGCGGAGCTGTCAGCCGACGAAAACGCAGCTCGTCACGCGGGTCTGCCGTCGCGCGCGCCCTCTCACCCGCCGCAGCGTCGACGACGATCCGAGCAAAACTTGGCACCAACACGCGTACGGCTCCGGACCTTCTCAGCTTCGAAGTGTGCCTATGACGCATGTTTTACGCTCGCTGCTGTCGCCAGTTGAGAACATTGAAGTCCCTATTTTGCTGCAATATATCCTACGTGTTGCTCGAATCTCATCGAGGGAAAATTATCAGCAACGCTTTCCCTTCCCCCTCGCTCAGTTACTTTTCAGAAGCGCTCGATGCTACAAGTTAGCCTCGTCATGCCCGCTTTGTTTTATAATAGACGACTTTCCTCATTGCGCAAAACACTATAGCTTCACGTGACTAAAATGAAAAAAAAAAAAAAAAATAGCGCCGCTGCTGTCAATGGGCGCCCGTTGACACTGCTTTTGACGCCACTTATTATTAATGCGCACTCTCTCTTTCTAACAGAGACCTTCGCTAACCTTATAATGAAAGCGATGCCCGCTCAAACAAGGAAAGGCAGAAAACGACGTGGGTAGCGCGCATTAGCCTCGGCTCTCGCGTATAACCTAACTACCTAACGAGACGCATAAGTGGCTCGTTCTTTCGTTGGTGATATCGATCGGATCACGACAAACGCCTTGAAAACAGCAGCGCACTTTAAAGGCCAGAGACATCAAAAACATTTAACCGCATTCCTGCTTTAGAATTATGCGTATAACTTTGGTTAACATGTATCCCCGCGTGTAATTCGCCTACGCTGAGTAAACAATTTATAATTGGATTCCGTCTGCCCCACACTGTCAGTTTCGATTCCAGGTTGTCGAATAAACGACCCAAGTCGCACGCTAGTGCGAGATAATGTGAAGCATACAAAAACTGCAATATAATAGCGCTCTTTGTCCAGTCGCCGTGTTCCGGCTTCTGTACGAGCTGAGAAAGAGTTTGCAAAACTGCAATATAATAGCGCTCTTTGTCCAGTCGCCGTCTTCCGGCTTCTGTACGAGCTGAGAATGAGTTTGCGGGAATCAAAACTAGAAAGCAACAAATATATTTTGCAGCTTTGGGGGCACCACGTGATCTCATAATAGACTATGACACCGGAATCTTCTGTCGGCAACCGGAAACCGAACCTAAAAGTGTGTTTCATAAGAGATGTAATCAATAATTATTTTCTGAGCGTAGGCGAATTTCGCGCGTGGGTGCATGTTTCCCAATGTGCTACACATAACTGTAAGATGCTGTATGTACCCGAGATGTCGAAGGAGCGTGCGCTGTGCAGAAGAGCGCGTTCCTAAATTGGCCGTGTCCCGAAGACTCATTAGAACTAAACTCGCGGGAGGACTGGAAAATTTAAATATGCAGTGTTGAGATTTCTTCCTAACCTTAACACAAACTCTGCCTTTCCTTTCGCCTCGAGTTTCGCCTTGAAAAACAACGACCCCCTCCACGAAGCCGCTGTCACTGCTGTTGTTGATGACAGCTAGGCTCCACGTTTGCGGGCTGATAACCATTGATGCTCACACCCAAAACGACGGTTCCCCTATTAGGAATGCCATTGAGCATACGAGAAATAAAAATGAACGACACCTTACTCCTAATTTTGGAGCGAAGTTTTCCTGCGCTCCGATGCGCGGCAAACAGCGTGGGAACTTGTGATATTGCATGCCTGTCCACAACTCGTTGGATGTCACATTCCGAGATGAAGGGACGAACGGCGCTGGAAACGAGGCAGTTGGGAGCCTTTGCAGACAATTTACGCAGCGAACTGCGCAGTTCTCCATATAGGTTTTTTTTTTTTTTTTGGCCGCTCTCTATTCAGCCCTGTCATATTTGCTGCGTTTGATCAACCTCTGCGGGCGCTTGCAAAAGCTCTTGGTTACGAGCAGCAGATTTTCTTGTGCTGAAGAACTGAGAAGGCGACCGAGAAGGATTACCAGACCAAGTGATTTAAAAGACAATGTGCTTAAGAAAGAAAAAAAAACGTGTAAATTTTAATTGCTGGTTCAGACCGGAGGTACAGGACCACGCGCTTGTAGCTAAAACACGATCACTGCTTTCAAATTAACCTTGTGTCCGACCGACTCAGGCAGATATCGAAGCAAAGCGATATATGTATACTGCAAGCACAGAGGAACGCGCAGGTGGTACTTCGCATGGCTTGCCACTTAGCTTTATCATATGACCGGGTAGGACGCAATGATGTTTTGACAGCAATGGCCGTATAGCTAGAAGTGAGCTACCCTGTACAGCGCTTTAAACTCTTTCAGGAAAGAGGCAGATGGACCAGTAACGTAATTCCAGTACATACTTTATTAAATTTAATTAAAGGTAAATCAGCTTACTGCTTGTTACGTATAAGGTATTTACTAAGGTAATCGCAAATAGAATCAAGGCAATCTTAGACTGCAACCAACCAAAGGATCAAGCAGGTTTTCGGAAAGGGCCTCTATTATCGATCATATCCATGCTATCAATCAGGTGATAGAGAAATGCTCGGAATATAACCAGCCCTTATACATAGCATTCATTGATTACAAAAAAGTATTTGACTCAGTTGAAACCGCGGCGGTGATGCAGGCATTGCGAAATCAGGGGGTAGACGAGCCGTACGTGAAAGTACTGTAAGGTATATATAGTGGCTGCACAGCAACCATAGTTCTGCATAAAGAAAGTAACAAAATTCCCATAAAGAAAGGTGTTAGGCAAGGAGACAGAATCTCCCCAATACTATTCACAGCTTGCTTAGAGGAAGTATTCAGAGACTTGGAATGGGAGCAGTTAGGGATAAGGGTAGATGGAGAATACCTCAGTAATCTGCGATTTGCTGATGACATTGCCTTGCTAAGCAACTCGAGGGATGAACTGCAAATAATGATTGATGACCTAGACAGGAAAAGTAGAAAGGTAGGCTTCAAAATTAATATGCAGAAGACTAAGGTAATGTTCAACAGCCTCGGGAAGGAATAGCAGATTACGTTAGGTGTGAAGCACTGGAAGTATAGAAGGCGAATATGTCTACTTAGGACCTGTAGTAACCGCTAATCCGGACCATGGAAGGGAAATAACAAGTAGAATAAGGTTAGAATCGAGCGCATTTGGCAATCACTCGCAGATTATGACTAACAGCTTACAGGCATCGCTGAAGAGGAACGTATATAACAATTGTATCCTACTTTTACTCACCTACGGGGCATAAACGGGGAGGCTAAGGAATGGGTTCTACTAAGTCGACGAGTACACATAGTGCTATGGAACGGAAAATAGTAGGTGTATAACGTTAAGAGGTAGGGAGCGTGGAGATTGGGTAAGAGAAATAACACGAGTTAACGACGTTTTAATAGGAATTAAGAAAAAAAAAATGGGTATGGACAAGCCATGTATTGCGAAGAGAATAACCGATGGTCGTTAATGGCAACAAATTGCATTCCATGAGAAGGAAAGCGCAGCAAAGGCGGCTGAAGGTTAGGTGGGCGAACGAGACTAAAGGGATGCTGAAATGCTTTTTTGACAATTTCTCGAGATACACGCTCTAGAATATAAGAAACTTGCAGATTACGCTCACGAAGTGGTTCCGCGCTACCATTTAAAGCATTGACGTAATCTACTGTTAAAATTGCGACAGTTCTCAGGCTTTTCCCGAAAGCACTGCAAGCGTGAGGTTAAACTAGATATTGACGTAATTATCGGGGTAGTTTCGAATTTCAACAGGCTTCGCCTAATCCTTTGCTTCTGTGAGTCACCCGAGCAATGCCTCGCGACCTTTGCCATCATTGGCGCTAACCTTCTTCATCAGAGCAAACGTTTCTGCGTTGGAAATGCATCACCTCTACAGGTCTCGTCATCATTGGTGTCCGCGCTGTCCGCGCTTCAGCGTGAACTGCGGGGGAGTGTGAATGCGAGATAGATTTATGCATCGATTATATCGTCAAATTAAATGCCAGCGCAAACCGGCTTGGCATTATTTAACGTTAGCCTTCACACATTCGACTCCTTTGTTTAGTTGAATTCCAAGACAGCTACAGTTGCCCTTTAAGAAGTTCGCAGGGATCGAGTGGATGCAGGCAGCACGGGACCGTGTCAATTAGAGTAATAAGGAAGCGGCGGCTGCTGCTGGTGATGTAGTGATGGTGGTGGTGATGATGATGATAATGATGGCTGTTTTAATAAACGATACAAATATTTTTGTTTTGTTATAGTGCGGCCTTGGTAAAGCTGCACAGCTCGGGGTAGTTCTCTGATTCTTCCCTCATTCTCTAAAGATAGTAGCAGAAGCCACATTTTTACTTTTTCTTGGTCTGTGATTGCGGCTCGACAGGTATACGGTCGAAAATGCTGATCGATGTTTGGTCGGAGGATGAGCTTTAGACGACGTTAGACGACTGGCTCTCGATGGTGTCAAGAATGACTCCAAAATAGCTTAAACTGTTTTCCCTCTCCCGTTTAGAAAACTTCCCATTCTGAGGACGTAACACCTATACTGCTCCTGCTCTCTAGATGAAAACGTCTGAGGTGGCTTCAAAAAGGTGGAAATTGGACCGAATTCAATCAGATCTCGCTTTTCAATAAGCAAAGATGACGACGCTTGAGACTTGAACCCAGAAGAAATACGAGCCTCGAAATAATTTTCAGTAAATTTAGAGACTCCTAGGGATTTTACTCCTCCTTGCGACAGGGGCGTTCGAAATGACGATGTCTCGCCTGCTCCGTGCAGTAAAGGCCCATCTCATTTTGAGTAGAGCCGTTCATTCCGAAGAAAATTTTCGCTCCTTTTACGAATAACAGAATAGCGTCGTGTCATCAGTGAGCGCCAAGAGGGTGCAATAATCAAGGCTCCAGCCAGTCCGCAGTAGATAAGAGTTAGGAGGACACATAAGCTCCGCCTTTTAGGGGGTAACGTGCGACAGCACTACAGCGCGTCATTGGTCATCTTGTCTGCTGCTCCTCCTTGCGGATCCTCGTTTGCATACACTAATACTTCGCCGACATGCACTCGAGCCGCGCTTCTCAGCCGCGCTTCTCGTATTTGGCTGCTTGCTGACCAGATGACGCTTCAAAAACAGCAATGATATTAAGAACATTATTTCAAACCTCCGATAAATTATTGGAAAGGAGTCAACAACCACTGACACACACACCAAAAAAAAAAAAAAAAAAACAGAATTTTTTCTTCTTGAAGACTGGGACATTAATCAGTGGTGAAGGTAATTGGTTGAAAGTAGACGAAAAAACAACTCCATGCCGCCGGTGCGGTCTCAAACCAAGAGCTTGCCGTAACTTGATGGTAGAGTATCGGATTGGAAATTCGGAGATCGAGTGTTCAGATCACACCTAAGACAGGTGGTTGTTTTTTCTTCTACATTATAGCCAGTTGACTACACTATTAATTATTACTGCACATTCGCCAACAGACGAAACAAAATAAGAGTAAAAATTAAAAAAATGCCCAATGCTTTCCTTTGTGCCAGTTGCTGTTGGTACATTTCTTAAGTATCTCATAACGAAGCCTCTAACCTTCTCTGCATTTGTTCTACGATGATTTAAATAGCGGTTTAGTGCATAGTCGAGCCCAGGAGCTTACTCGAGTGATTGCTATGTGACGACTATGTGCTATGAGTGACGACCTGGCAGTGTCCAGTGTGAGGTGTGCCCGCCAAATATCACGAGAGTGGAGTAGCTGAAACCACACACGACCCGTCGGGGTGGCGCAGTGGCTATGGCGCTCGACTACTGTTCCCCAGGACGCGAGGTCGAATCCCGGCCTCAGCGGTAGCTTTTCGGTGGAGGCGAATAGCAAGGTGCCCGTGTGCTTTTCGATGTCAGTGCGCGTTAAAGAGCCCCTGGTGGTCGAAATTTCCGGAGTCCTCCGTCCACTACGGCGTCTCTCATAGCCTGTGTCGCTTTAGGACGTTAAACCCCAGAAACCAAACCAAACCACACACACGCACGCACGCACGCACGCACGCACGCACGAACACACACACGCAC
>JAJIZL010026866.1:44181-88939 GCA_023969395.1 Amblyomma maculatum | reverse complement strand
ACACTTTAGATGCTTGTAGGGATTTATTATCACTTGGAAAGGACAAAGAAGACCCCCAAAACGTAGCGCAAAAAGATTCACAGGCTGTCTACGAGGTCGACACGGCATATATTCGTGGCCGCTAGTTTTTCTAGAGCACGCTACATGATTACGTTATCGCGTATGTAAAGAAATCACAGAGTCACTACTCATTATTGCTCGCTTCTGAATGATTTATTCTGCTGTGGCACAATTTCTGCATCAGTGTACCAATGCGTCTAGAGCGCCCAGCGCCTCGTAGGACAGTATGTAAAAGACTGCGCCACATCGACTTAAAGGCTTCTTTTAACTGAGCCACATATGTGAACATGCCTGTCCAAGCAAGTGTCCGAGCGTATTCCATTCCCACCTGACCCTTCCATATGACAAGAGTTACCCGAATAGGCAGCTCTTTCCAACTAAATCATACCACGTGGTCTCGTGACGTCACACTACCCTTCGACTAATCATTGCCCAGCCTTTGTCACGCAACCGGCCAACTGCCGCCTGCCAGAGACATGCACTATCGCGATGATTTATATTATGAATTAGCTCACGTATTCACGACATTTAATAAGCCGCGTTCATATTAAGCTGCGTTCTCGCTCGTCAGGCCCAGTACTGATGAGCCGCAGAAGCAGCAGCGCACGTCTATTGGAAGCCCATACAGGAAGTCTTGTTAATGTTTCTCTAGCTTTATATAAACTGTTAGCGCATTGGGAACCTTGTTTGATTGGCTAGCATTGACGCATAGTCAGAGATGTTAAGTCCATATGTCCAAAGCAAAACAGCCTACTCAACCGACATGAACTTGAAATTGCTCAGCATTTAATAGCTAGTACAGTTGGCAAAAATAACTTTATTAGAAGTTCCGTAATTATACTGAGCTTGAAGGGACATCTGCCACGAACGATACTAGATAGAACAATGCCCAGAGGTCACAGACGAGCGAAAGAAAAGAAGAATAACAACGAAAGTCGCGAGCGAAAGCGACTGGAATGAGAGCGTGAACATATATGAGCTCGAACAAAAAAGAAAGCCGCACGATTGAGAAATGAAGCTTGCCGACGCTGAAATTCAGCTGGAAGAAAATTAAAATGAGGGTAACTTAGTATCTAGTCGGGGAACAAAATTCAGAATGCGCCAAGGGAATAAACTCCGCCTTAAAAAGAAGAAACCTTGCACTCTTACTCTGAGACCGGGCACAAAAAAGACCTTTCTAATGGAAAATTTCAAGCGCAGGTGCCAAAGGACAGTTTTGATTATTGAGTGCGAATGCTTTCGTCTTGAAATATACGAGGACCATAATAATAAACACTCTTTCGAGTAAACCGAATCGCTGCGCGTCTAGTCCTTTTTGAACCATTTTTTACTGTACGTTTTGGTTTTAGCAGCGACAAACGTGTGCTGCTTCTGCATGATTTTGCTCGCACATCGCTGGTGCAACTAATTCTGTACTGCCCTTGCATTGCCCGAACGAAGACTGCCAGGTTCAGCGTCAAGACTGTTTCACAGGAAGACGCGCAGACGCCATAATTTCTTGCTCTGTTGAGATTTTGGATTACACGTTATTCGATGTCGGTTACTAGGTCGTTTGAAAGGCCGAAGCTACACGTCTACTAGCATTGAAAATAATATCAATTAACATTCCACTTATTTCCATCTACTTTACAGAGGAAATATATGCGCTGAATTGTGAACAAATAAATTTTTTCTAGGGCAAATTGCTTATGAATGTAATTTTTTCGCATATCGCAGAAATGCGTCATAATAATCCACATAACTGCAAATCTCCCTTTGGGACGCTTGCGGTGTTTTGCGACTGTACGTCGAAAACTTATCCCATTGATCTACGAAAGCCGTTTAAGCTAAGAAAACGACACTAAAATCAAGGTTTGTCTACCCATCGGAAGATGAGCCAATTCCCATCAATACCTGCATAACAGTATGTTACACTATTACTCAGTTGCTTAATTAAAAATATATACCCCATCCAAGTGAGCCGGACTTACAATAAAAATTTGGGTTGGTAACCGTCTGACACTTCTATGACTTTGGGGGCATGCGAGATCGTGCAAAAGATACCATTGGACGACCGAAGTAGTGAAGTCTACGACAAAGAAAAGTCTAATATTTTTTAGAAGCATAAATATCATCTGAAGCTTTTAGGGAGTTTTCTGGAGTGAAAAAAGGACGAAATAGGATCTTATATTCCCTGTTAGTCTGCGAAGTCATGGAAAATATTGAAGAACGAGTAAGAACTTTGAGGCACATGGGGATGCCATGCAAGGTTGCGCCAAGAACATATTTATTCGGCGGCTGCCAGATAACGTCATGTGCTCGGCTCAACACAGCCTGGCATTAACGCTGTTGCAAAAGCTGTGCAAATTATAGGCGATCTTGGGAAGCACCTGAGATGGTCGCAAAGGCTGCTAAATGAAAGATTTCGGATGAGATCGTAACGACATAATGTAGTGCCAAGATCCTCTCTTTTCAATGATACCGGACAAGTAGACCCCACCGACAACAATGCTACGCAGAGCAATATACATACGTCAAAAACTGAGCTACGTGTTAACTAGGTCCAGAAGGCAATTTTTTGTTTATACTTTGCAAAGCAAGCGATGAAGGGAACATGTAGTTTCCGCAAAAGTTCAAACAAAAGCCAACTGTTATGGCTAACACAATTTGGTGTTGCGTGATTTTGCTGCCACTGTCGACATGGTCCAACGGCGTCTCTCATAGCTTGATATACATTGGGACTTAAAACTCGTAAACCATAAACCAAAGCATGGTCCACCGTGCTCTTTGTGCAGGCCTGTCAGCTTATTGGGAGGGGGGACTGCTCTAGAATAAAATGAGCGAGAAGCGAACCCAGGGCTACCCTTCAGTCGCAACACTTTTCGCAAGTCTTGCTCAAGCCCTCATAGCGGAAGCTCATGTATTTGCAGTATCCCACTAGAGTATACCATACTTTCTATTAAAAGGCCCTATTAAGCTCTGAAAAGTGATAATTTGTAGTGAAGCGGCAGTTAAAAGCAAACAGTCTGTTCAGTCAGGGGTCGACGAAGGCAATGTACCGTGCACTATAGTGACATGCTTCCAGCCCATAATGGTCTGGCAGAGGTAGCGTCTTTTAAAACCGGCAGCGTAGAAAATACCGAAAGTCGGATTGCTGCAAAAGCCTATGCAGACTTTCCGCCCCTTCAGAGCCTAGGTGTCTAAATTTATCGTTGGTTGTCATAACATTTTTTATTACAGAAAAGAACTTGACTCTTTGCGGCATGGCGTCTACGATTGTGCACGCGACTTTTCGCGATTTTTAGTGCGGCGTCTAGCGCAGTTTCGTCCTCGGGACTGATGCAAACCATATTTGACATTCCCGCTTAAAATACAGCTAGCGCCATCTCTTGTTCAAAACGAGAATTGTTCGCCCTAACAAACGAAGAAAATGGACGCCGCTACGTTCTACGGTGCGCCAAGTGAGTGCTGTCACGTTTTCATTATCTTACGCGTACAGTGGTAAGACGCCCGACTACTGTGCCGGAGTACCCGGGTTCGAAACCGACCTCGGCGGCTGCGTTTCGATGGAGGCGAAACGAAGAGGCGTCCGTGTGCTGTGCAATGTCAGCGCACGTTAAAGATCGCCAGGTGGTCGAAATTACTCTGTAGCCCTCCAGTATGGCTCCTCTTTCTCTCTTTCCACTTTCACTCCCACCTTCCTTCCTTCCCTTACAGCGCGGTTGAGGTGTCCACAGCAAACAAGTGAGACAGTTACCGCTCCTTTCCCTTCCTATAAATCAATCAAATCAATCAATCATTATCTTACGCAGTGCAGTGCATTCGGTAATAATAATTCTTGATATGACTGTGCAGAGAAAGACATGTAGATCACTGGGTATCAAAAATTTGTACAGCAGTATATTCTTATCGGTGAACGAGGTTCCGTGCCCACGTGCGTGTACATTTGTGCAGGTTGTGCTTCAACTAGACTCAATCGCGAAATTGTTCTCAGTGCTTCCTGAGTATCCTAGTCTAGTCTTTTTGATATGTAAGCGTACATTTGTTTTTGTAGATATCCAGAACCATGGCAGGACTCGACGCAAGATCCCAAATTCAGTTGCTGACCGGCTGTTTACGTCAATACTGAAAGGAGATGTCCCTGATGCGAATCTATCTGACGATGAAGAGACTGAAATTGAGCAATCAGCAGTGGCGAGTAGAAAATTCGCTTTGACGCTTTTTGTATTGCAATGCTCTTTAAATAATTTTTCAGGTGAACGATGATGAGGAGGTCCCAGCGGCTCCTAGCGATGAAGCTGAAATTGAGGAAACCAGTGGTGATGAACGCCAGCCACTGTCAAAAAAAAAAAAAAAAAGCAGAATGGTCAAGTGGTGCCGAAAAAAATTCGAGCCAGACAACATTGGCTGCGTCTACCAGCCACATGGTGCTTCCAATCCTATGGATCCACTCAAGTACTTCGAACTCTATTTTACGAACTATGTTTTTGAAGAATTACGATGTACACTAATGATCTATTACTTGCAAAAGACAGGTACTGAACTTTTTTACACTCTAGAAGAAATTAAGACTTTTGTTTTTTAATGCTAGCCTGCATGGGAGTGCTAAAGTTTCCAAGAATTCCAATGTATTGGAGCAATCGCACTCGCATACCTGTAATTGCAGACTCGATGCCTGTGAACAGATTTTTTAAGATTAGGGCTGCTTTGCGCATAACTGACCAGAACGAGCCCCGAGATCCATCATCAGAGGACAAAGTTTGGAAAGTTAAGCCACTGCTTTACAGCATTAGGAAGCGCTGCCTTGAACTCGAGGTTCTTGAACAGAACAGCGTTGACGAGCATATGCATGGCGCCATTCTCAGGGAGGGTACCAGCGAAACAAGTAATCAAAAGCCAACCAAACCCTGTTGGAGTAAAGATATTTGTGTGGTGCAGCAGCGACGGATTGGCCCATGACTTCGAAATTTATCAAGGGAAAGGCACAGGCATCGACCGTGAGTTCTCGTTTCTCGGTCTGGGCGGTTGCGTTGTAATGAGACTCATTGAGACTCTTCCACACCACCTGAACCTGAAGTTATTTTTTGATAATTACTTTACGTCAGTTCTGCTTCTTCGAGAACTGAAAATGATGGGAATCCTTGCCACAGGCACAATACGTTCCAACAAGCTTCTTGTTTGTCAATTGAAAGGAGAAAAATAAATGAAAAACTCTGAACGTGGAACAACCGACCTGAAAGTGACAGAGGACGGACATGTTGTGCTCATGAGGTGGAAAGACAATAGCCTTGTGACAGTTGCTTCAACACAAGTTGGGTTAGGTGTCCTGCAGCTTGTCAAGAGATGGAGCGCGACGAAGAATGAAAGTGTTCAGGTTGGGAAGGGGGAGTGCCCTGAGCGATTGTAGAGTACAATCGGCACATGGGTGGAATCGACAAGCTGGACTTTATTATGTCGCTTTATCCAATCCGCACTAAAACAAAAAATGGTCAGTAAGAATGATTTCGCATATGCTTTCCTTTGCACTTGCAAATTCGTGGCTGGAATATTTGAGAGATGCTGCAGCTCAAGGCCTCCCAAGGAAAAGCACGAAAGACATGCTGGAATTTCAAACTGATGTCGCACTCACCATTGTTCACTTTGACAAGACAGTGGGGAAAAAAAGAGGCAGACCCAGCTCTGAGAACGTTCAAAATGCAGCAAGGCTACAGCACAACGCCGAGCCTCTTCCGACCAACTTGGTACGGCTTGACAAAAAAGAACACTGGCCTCAGCATGTAGCCACGCACTTTTCGCGACGATGCAGAAGAGCAGGCTGCACATCAAAGTCTTGTGTGCGCTGCAGAAAGTGTGGTGTCTTTTTGTGCTTGTCTTCAACTAATGATTGGTTTTTTGAATTTCACTCAAAATAGACACTTTACTCTGAGCTGAATAACTGAACATGAATATAACGTGTTTTACAATGTTCATTCCCACTTTTCTGTTTAAAAATGTTTTTTTTTTTTTATTTCTGACCTTCGGTGTCATTGAGTCACAATGTGCACAAATGTGCACGTGACCTAATTTTTTAGTTTAGCAACCTTTTGAGCAATTGATATTATTTTTGTGATATATCAATGTAAAACAGTGCACAAAAGAGTTTTCACATTTTTATCGACGCCAGAACATTTAGCCTACAAATAGACTGACGCTCACGTTTATTGAGCTAATACAAAAATTCTTGCCCTTGAGACAGGTAATAAAGATGGGATACGTGCTCTTGATTGGGTCCAGGTCTCGGAGAGCGCCCATGGCACTGCAATAATGGCGTGTCAGCAGTTGCTCTTTGCGACAGCAATTATACAAAAATGGAAAGTTGCATACCGTTTCATTATAGCCATGTTCCCAATGGACGATAATGATTTTTCGATTTTTCATGTAATTTCCAAATAGCCCGAGTCGCCTTGGAACATTAAACACCCTAAACCAAACCAAACCAAACCGTTAACGTTGTTGCAGTGTGCAAATAGATAGACAATTCTGAAATTCATCAGTTAACATTTAAGACGATGCTCTGTTGTAGAATCGGTTAAAATATCAATAATAAAAGAAAGTTCGTCTGAAGGAGCGTTTCATACCTTCTATTCGCAAGTCATGCACTCAGGCAGAGCTAGCAATCAGTTAGAGGAAAACAGAGAGCCCAAGCGTCCAACCAGTTCTCATCGTTGTCTTGTTTGGGAGGAGTGTGCTCTAAAAAGCCGTCCGAATTCAAATTCAGCCGGACGCTAAATTTCACCCGGTGCTGCCTTTGTCTTGCGGAGGCGTTTACATGGGACAAACGGGGCGGTGTCTCAACGTTAGACTAGTGGAACACCACAACTCCTTAAAAGAACAGTATGGGAATCTTCCGGAGCATTGCCGCGCTTGTAGAATTAAAGAGGACCATAAGGGGAAACAAAAGTGCACACCGCTTTTTTCTATGGCCGCCGTTCTTTTTAGACATCGTAACAAGCTGGTTCGTGAAATTATGGAGGCTTACTATATAAAAATTGTCAAAATTTGTGTGTCAGCGAGCCGTCGGATAACTTGGTAGATTGCGAATTTGATTTCTTGGTCTCTACTTTACATTGACTTTACTTATCTACTTAGGTGTACCTTCCCTTTTCTTTCTTCCCTCCCCAGGAATGAGTGGCACGTGTTAATGTGTGTTACTGCCTATGTTATGACCTAGCTTCCCATTTAGGAGGCTGCTTCTCTCTCTTTTTTTTTTTTCCTTTTCCTTTTGTTTTTTCTGTTATTTGTTTCATGTGACCTGTATTTATTGCGTGCTTCAGCAATAAACCCTGCAGTTGCGAGTTAGCGCTTGTCCGTGTCTTCCTTCCGTCTTTCATGTACTTTTTCGCGCTATTTTCCATCATGATCGTAAGGAGGGGACGCGACACTTGTCGTCGCTGTGCGAGAACAGTCGCGTATGGCTAGTTACTTCCCACCCCTGTGCCGATCTTGATATGTACAATGCTAAGTAAATAGAGCATAAAACGCTTTTGTTCATCTCAGCGACGCCTGAGTCGGAGTTGTCGCTTTCGCCTAGGGAACTGGCAGCTCTCGACCACGACTCGGGCGACGAGCGCTTCGCGACCAAC
Organism: Amblyomma maculatum; assembly: GCA_023969395.1. Lineage (NCBI taxonomy): Eukaryota > Metazoa > Arthropoda > Arachnida > Ixodida > Ixodidae > Amblyomma > Amblyomma maculatum. Next base: position 81,278 of record JAJIZL010026866.1, on the reverse strand, counting down.
TCCATTGCACAACAGGAGCCAGCTGGTTGGGCTTCTGGAGCTGACTGTCTCTCTTGCAACTACTAACCTCAAGAGAAATGGCGTTATCATGGTGACCTATGCGGATGAGATAATGGTGGGGTGGACTGCGAAAATGCAGGTCCAAAATTCATGCTCAAAGTTGCCAGCCGTTTTTCTTTTATTGACCGTTTCAATTAACTGAGGGCAAGTGTTACAGATATGTGTGATTTCACAACCTGCTGTTACCCTTCCATAGTTAGTACGAGGACGTTCTAATAGAATTGAGGTTTGCCGCATGAATGCTAGTAAGGAAGTTATCGTAGTTTTCTGCTATTTTGTGAATGTGAGTGGGAATACAATAAGGCTATGGTTTCAAACTGCTTCATCTGGACTCTTACGCTGATGCGGTTTCTGATGGTGCAAATAATCAATCCACGCTTCACTGAAGCGCTAACATTATATCATCATCAACAACAACATCAGCCGGACTATATCCACTGCAGGGCGAAGGCCTCTCCCATTTTCTTCCAGCTAACCCGGTCCTGTGCTAGCTGCAGCCACTTAACCCCTGCTAATTTCTTAATCTCATCCACCCACCTAATTTTCTGCGCTAACATTTGCTCCATATCAGTTTGATTTAATCTCATGTGACCTGTAAAAATAAATATTAGTTGAAATACGAGCGAACATGTCAAAATACAAATGTTTTTTGAACGGGTGAGTAGAAAACAACACCGTATGAAACCATGCCCTATATACTGTTTCTTTAATAGTACGTTGTCTACGTCATCAGACCAGCTTAACTTGCTTTCGAAAATAATGTCTATAAATTGCTGGGCTTCAACTCCTTCCATTACAATCAAAGCGTATAGCGCATTTGGGACACCAGGCTCAATAGGCTTCATATTTTTGTAAGATAAGGCAAATTTTGTTTTATTTGCATTTGCCTAAATTTTTGTTTATAGAGAGCGAACAATTGATTTGATGTAACAAAGTTTTCTCGCTTTGCTTTGACTTCCTTGAGGTGAGCGCAAGAGAAGAAGCGCGTTACTGTCGTCGTCATGATATAATACAATTGGTTGAATAATTCGAATGCCCACAATATCATTTATGCATAGCCTAAACAACAAGGTAGGTACAATTGACCCTTCTGATACGCAGTATTTAATAAGCTAGATGTCAGGTTGAAAACCACGTTAAATGCATAGCGAACACTTACCGCACTTTCGGGTTGTGAAGGCTAAGCATTGACTGCTTTTAAGTTTTACTACACCCACCAGTCAACAGCAATCCACGCTTAATACACCAGAATCCACATTAAACCAGAACAATACGCCCTTAATACAGTTATATTCAACTTAATACGGCTTACTCCACTGTAACCAAACTAAATCAAGCGTAACCCAGCACAACTCAACCATATTCCACTACAATTCACCGCGGTTCACCCTAATCATACCCAGCCGAAGGTAATCGACTCTTATTTCATAGCAACTTGCCAGAATCTATCTGTAACCTATCGCAATCCCCCGGATTCCCCCTTTTGCCCACTTTAACCCGCCTAATCCAGGGCATTTCAAACACCGCATAATCCAATCTTATTTTCTGAAATTCCCTCTTAATGAACTGTAATGCTCCACACTGAAGCTAACTGCAATGTAATCCACAATACATCAGGGATGTTGTCACGAGGGTCAAGTGTTACGACCTTTCAAATTTGTCGAAGGTTGCTGATTGGTCTGCGGAGTGATGACGTCAATGTCTTGCTTGACCATTTGAGCTTTCGAGACTACATTCTATCACGCCGCCGCGGGTGGATTTTGTTGCCGATGAGCCAAATAATGCTTTCGCCAAAATCCGCAAGACTGAAATCTGTAGCTGCGGTAATTATGAATAAGATGTGCTGCTAAAACCTAATACGATTCAATTTAGGCTTCCTAATTAGAACGTGATGCTTAATAGAGTCGAACGCTTTCTGAGGGTCTAAGAGAGTCCCAAATTTGTAAAGCTTCCCCACGATGTTTTTTTTATAATTTTATCTTCTGAAAGCCGCATCGCTGCTGAGAACTTGCATCCTTCGAGAGAAGGAAATCATTTAGACGCTTGAATATAATTTGCGCCACTGCACTCGGAAAAAAAAAAAACGGCGAAATCAATAAGGGCCTATAGGTAATTAGTTCATTTATGTTGCTGCCTTATCGATTCGCACAACACAGGACACTTTCATGCCAGGAAAGACGCCAGAGTCAAGCATGCTGTTAGAGATAAACGTGATATTTATTTTGTTAAGGTGACTTTTTTAACGTTTCAAGATTCGAATTCGAAAACTTATAAAATATACTTGGTGCGATCAGTGTAGGCGGCTTGTATAACGATGTGGGCGCAATGTCCACACGTGGACTAAAGTGGTATACTCCGCACGAACCGCAACGATTACATTTTTTCAGTATAAAAAAATTGCCGAACAAAATTGCTCGGACAAGACGGCAAGTGTATCAAGGAGGGTACGTTATGCATATCTCAGAAATAACTGCTTCTCTGTCGGAAAAGTCTGGTGGGCAGTTTTCTCGCAGCGCCTGGAGTATAGGCAACCTGCAATTGAGTTGGATGGATTAATGGATGGAATATAGGAGCGTCCCCTTTGAAACGGGGTGGTAGAAGTAGCTATCATGCTCATTTTTCTACCTATATCATAATTATTGATTTAGATTTGTTAACTAAACCATCATTCTATTTATTAAATTTTTGTTTCTACATTAGTAACACTATGTCACTTGTCTGCTTTGAAGCCACCAATCTTGCAGTCGTTTTTTGCTAGTTTAATTCCACCGCCTGTTTATTCACCCGGCCACTGGTATCTCTAAACCCCAGAGCTTCAGGAACAGTGACTGCGCCTGCATCAACTTTCGGATGGATACCATTACATTCAAGTATAATATGGTCAATCGTTTCACTGGAGTTACCACGTACAGCACATGTGTCATCTCCATTGTTAAATTCTTTTTGTAGCTGCGTCTTCTAAGACACCCTGATCTAGCTTCAAAAAGTAGGGAACTGCCTCTTGAGTTATCAAAGAAATCTTCCGTCCTGGTCTGCATTTTCCACTTTCGGTATAATTCCACACTCTGTTTCTTTTCCATCGAATTTTTCCAATTTTTAACTTCTGTGTTTTTCACCTGTTGCTTAATGCCCTTTATTTCTCCCTCCTTGTGACTAGCATACTTACTAGTGAGTTTCCTAGTTCTTTTCCTCCATTTTGAGTCAACGCTTTTTAAGTACAGGTATTTAAATACTTTAGCTGCCCATCTGTTAGTGTCTAATTTCCTCAGGCGTTCCTCATATAATATTTCACTCTGAGCTTCCCGTACTTCGAAAGATGCCCAGCCCATATCTCCCTGTACCGCCTCATTTGTGGTTTTGCCGTGGGCACCAGGTGCTAATCGTCCAACGGATTTCTGATTTATTTCTAATGTCGACTGTACCTCTGATTTTAGGCACAAAACCACATTTCCATTCCTTCACCCTTTGGCCTTAAGTGATTGCTCCTGCTTTCCTTTGCTGAGACATGTGGCGCCACCTAGCGGCCGACGGGAGCTAACAATGAGGAGGCCCAGAAGCAGACTCGTGTATGTTACGGCCGCTGTGCTCCTTTTGCGTTCGCGTTTTTTTTTTTTTTTTTGTATCCCATTGAGTGTGATTTACTCATTTAGTGGCTTCAGTGGTCTCGTGGGAGGCTTCGACTACTACGAATGCGAACAAGAAATAAAATAAGCGTAGAGGCGGCGAGAAAGACTGCCACAATCGCGAAGGCACCCTGCCGGGGTGGCGCAGTGGTTAGGGCGCTCGACTACTGTGCCCAAGGACGCGGGATCGAATCCCTGCCTCAGCGGCCGCTTTTGGATGGAGGCGAAAAGCTAGGCGCCTGTGTGCTGTGCGATGTCAGCGCACGTTAAAGAACCCTAGGTGGTCGAAATTTCCGGAGTCCTCCACTACGGTGTCTCTCATAGCCCGAGTCACTTTCGAACTTTAAACCCCAAAATCAAACCAAAACCAAACAATCGCGAATGAGACCCAAACGTACCGCTTGCTGGGGAGAACCTGGGAAAAATAATGACAGAAGAGGATAAGGGCTGTGAGAGAGTAATGAAACTGATATTCGTTTTCTTATAGGGTCAATGGCCTACAGATGCCAAGGGGTAAATAAAACGATTGCGTGTTGATCGGAGGAAACAGTATAAACTTCTGAGTCGGGGCGCCGCACGCTGGTTGGAGCGCTCTGCTCAGTACGTGCTCCGCGCTGTAAAATTTCGCGTGTACTGGAATATTTTGAGCAGGATCGAGTGGCATTGTCCTTCTTTGAAAGGACGTAACGTCCAGAAAAAGCAACAAAGTCGGGAAGCAGCAGCATCGAATTCCAGCCGCATTTCATCGTAGGGGAAAATTAAAAAAAAAAAAATGCTCGTGGGATCTTTGAACCGGACGTCTAATACGGTGTCTATTCGGAACCTTAAAACCAAAATACATTCAAAACTTCCAATTGAAGATTTGGATATGTATAATTACCTGTAAATTAGTTCATGGATCACTGCCTAGTCGTGGCGGAGGGGCTTGCGAAACTCGATGAAGTCGTGAGCTCTGCTGTGTAGGGCCACCCAAGATAGACAGGTCACGGCAGAAAGTTCTGACAAAATGTGATTCACTGGAGGAGGTAATGGGAACCCACTCCAGTATTTCCTGCCAAGAAAACCCTATGGCCAGTCACAATACCATTAATGATATGGCGCCGGAAGATGAGCCCCCCAGGTTGGAAGGCGTCCCACTTGTTACTGGGGATGAACAAAGGGCGATTCCTAGTAGCTCCAGGACGAATGAAGCGGCTGAGCTACAGCCAAAAGGACGCTCAGTTGTGGATGTGTCGGGAAGCGACCGGAAAGTCCGATGTTGCAAGGAAATATATCACATAGCAAAATGGAATGTAAGATCTATGACGCAAGGTAAACTCGATGTCGTCAAGCGAGAAATGGACAGATTGAACATTGATATCTTGGGTATCAGCGAGCTCAAGTGGACCGGAATGGGAGAATTTAACTCGGGCGACCATTATGTCTTTTATTGTGGGCACGAATCCAAGAGAAGGAATGGGGTCGCTCTCATAGTAAACAGAAGAATGGGCAAAGCAGTGCTAGGGTACAACCCCAAAAACGGCCGAATGATTTCACTTCGGATCCAAGGTCACCCTTAAAACATAACAGTTATCCAAGTCTATGCACCGACCACTACTGCTGAAGAAGCTGACGTTGAGAGATTTTATGCGGACCTACAATGCCTTTTAGACCGCACCCCATCATCAGGCGTCGTTTTTCTCATAGGAGACCGGAATGCTAAGGTCGGGAGTGAAGAAATATCCGGAATTATAGGCAAGTTCGGTCTTGGCGAGCCAAATGAAGCTGGGCAGAAGCTAGTACAGTTTTGTCAAGAAAACAACCTGACCATAGCGAATACTCATTTCCAACAGCACAAGAGGCGCCTGTACACATGGACTTCACCGGACGGTCTGTACAGGAATAAGATCGATTATATTATTTGCCGGCAGAGATGGAGAAGCGCTATACAAGCAGTAAAAACAAGGCCTGGGGCCGATTGGGGCACCGATCATCAGCTTCTTGTTGCCAAAATTAAGCTTCGATTGAGGAAAACGCAGAAAACAAGAAGCCTTTCAGGTATGATCTGGATCAAATTCCATTAGAATATGCTGTGGAAGTGAGGAATCGATTTCAAGAATTATATCTAGAAGACAGAGAGCCCGAAGAGATGTGGACTGATGTTCGTGATATAATACAAGAAGTTGCTACTAAGGTAGTTCCAAAGCGAAAGAAATGCAAGAAAGCAAACTGGTTATCTGAAGAGGCTTTGCAAATAGCTCAGGAAAGGAGGATGGCAAAAGTTATGGGGGAAAGAGAAAGATACAAGGTTCTCAATGCGGAGTTTCAGAAAATAGCAAGGAGAGATAAGAATGCCTGCCTGAACATACAGTGCCAAGCAGTTGAGGACAACAGCCAATTAAGGAACGCAAGAGCTCTGTATAAGACAATCAAAGATATCAAAGGAAGCTTCTGTGCTAAGCTGGGCGTGATGAAGACAAACAAGGCAAGGACCTCACTGAAGCCTCGGAGATAAAGAAGAGGTGGCAGGAATACACAGAAGAACTGTACAAGAAGGACCCGAATGTGTAAACCCAACATGAGATAGTTGTGATTACTGATCTCGAGCCGGGCATCCTGAAGTGTGAAGTTGAATGGGCCTTAGCAAGCCTTGCTAAGAACAAAGCTAGCGGAATTGATGGCATTCCAGCTGAGTTGCTTCAAAACCTCGACCATGACGCTGTTAACATTCTGCATACATTATGTCAGAAGATTTGGACAACCCTGCAGTGGCCACAGGATTGGAGGAGGTCAGTTTACATCCCCATTCCAAAGAAATGCAGTGCCAAAGATTGTTACAACTACCGCACGATCGCGCTTATTTCGCATGCTAGCAAGGTGATGTTGAAAATCCTCCAAGGTAGGCTGCAGCAGTATGTGGACCGGGAGCTTCCGGACGTGCAAGCTGGGTTTCGCAAGGGCAGATGAACTAGAGACCAAATTGCCAAACTTCGCTGGATCATGGAAAAAGAGAGAGAGTTCCAGAAACCCATCTCCTTCTGCTTTATTGATTATGCGAAAGCGTTTGACTGCCTATATCACAGCAGATTGTGGTAAGCTCTCGAAGAGATGGGAGTTCCAATTCACCTTATCTGTCTCCTCAGGAACCTGTATGAAGGACAAGAGGCTACAGTCAGAACTGGGCATGGTCTTACTGATTGGTTTCCGATTGAGAAAGGAGTGAGGCAAGGCTGCATACTGTCGCCCTGCCTATTTAACCTATATGCAGAGTGCATCATGAGGAAGGCCGGTCTGGACGAGTCTTCAGCTGGAGTGAAGATTGCTGGAAAACGTATCAACAACCTTAGATATGCGGATGATACCACTTTAATGGCAGAAAGTGAAGTGGAACTCAAGAGACTTCTGATGCGCGTACAAGAAGAGAGTGAGAAGTTTGGGCTCAAACTGAACAATAAATAGACAAAGATCATGGCGTATTGCCCTAACAAGTCCTGGAGCATCAAGGGACAAGAAGTGGAAGCTGTGACAATTTTCTCTTCTTGGGCTCCAAGATTACCCCGGAAGGAGACTGCAGCCATGAAATTAGGAGACGCCTGCTTCTGAGAAAGAGAGCCATGGCTAGCCTTGACCGCCTAGTAAACAGCAGAGACATTAGTCTGCCAACCAAGATCCGTATAACTCGTGCTATGGTCTTTCCAGTTGTGATGTATGGATGCGAGAGTTGGACTGTGAAAAAGGCTGACCGCCGAAGAATTGACGCGTTTCAATTGGGGGGCTGGCGAAGACTCTTGAAAGTTCCTTGGACGGCCAGAAGATCAAATCAGTCGATATTGTCGACCATAAACCCTGACTGCTCATTGGAGGGTCAAATTCTAAAGTTAAAGCTCAGCTACTTTGGTCATCTGATGAGAAGAGAGGAGTCGTTTGAGAAAGATTTGATGTTGGGAAAGTTGAGGGTCTCCGGAAAAGGGGTAGGCAGCGAACGCGATGGTTAGATGGCATCCTCGAGGCACTGAAGATGAAGTTATGTGATGTTAGGAAGATAGTGAGAGACCGGAAAGCGTGGCGTGACATGGTCCATAGGTTACGAAGAGTCGGACACGACTGAACGACTGATCTGAACTGAGTCCTTAAGGCGCTGAAAAAAGTCGAACTAGCAGTGTGTGGAGGCCCGTGATACAGTGTACGCGGAGCAGGAACTTCTTTCTGTAGTTCCGCGCCAAACATTTCTTGCATCGACTGCTCAAAGTGCTTAAAAGTTTCTCGACCCAGACGATAGCCCGTTCCATCATTAGTATCAACCGTCAAAAACCACAACTCAAACACGTCACTTATGGAAGCTTTATTGTTGAGCGCCAGCATTGGCCGCCGGCTTCCTCCAGGCTTCAGCTACGGAGGTACAAAATGCATGCCCGTTTTTCGTTGCTGACGCACGCTACAACCGCACAGTGCTTGCATTCGCCACGACATCCGTAGCGAGAACCGCACCTGGATTCCTGTAATCTCCGCGGCCCTGTCAAAAGCTGCACCACGAACAAATGTGTTCCTCGTGGTATTAAACTGTAAAGCGAGCATAGCACAAGTTAAGACGACAGGACGGGCGCTAACTTTTCCCCATTTTTCAATTCTTTCGTCTTTCTTGTTCTCTTTCCTTCTCCGACTTCATCTTCTTTTGATTTTAATTGTTGTTCTATTCTTTCTTTAAATTGCTCAACTTTCCTATGTATGTTTTATTTTTGTTTTTGATTTGGTAGAAGATGATACTTCTTGTCTTTACGACGTTTAGCTCTTATTGCTTTTGTCTTGCCTTACCTTTTTTATATGGTCCCCCCATTTTTTTCATCTTTTGACTCTTCATCTCATTTTCTTTTAGCATGGAGCCTTGTACACTCCATTTTTTTTTATTTTATTACATTTTTGCCTTTTCTTATTTTGCATTTCTTTCAGTCGGCATAGTGTACGTCTCATGATTGTTATAGCGTAAGAGCCTCGCACACTCCTTCCTATTTCCTTCCCTCACTTCTTCCTCATTCTGCTTGTTTGCATTGTTTCGTCTCTGTTAAAGCTAGTTTTTTTTTTTCTTTTCTGGAGAACCTTTATGACCAAGGGCTTTTAAAAGGAATTCGTGCAACAAGGCGTGTCTCTGGTTTTGTTCTGTTTTTGTGACCCCGGCACCGTGCATTATATTCTATTTCTATTGGCTTTTTTTTTTCTTTTTTTTTCCCACCAAGTGTTTTGATCCTGTTCTGCTTTGCGCACGCTCAGCAACCGATAGTGGCAACGGCACCTATATATTCGGTGTGATGTTTCCTCCAAAAGAAAGTTGCCAGTTAGCGCCAGGCTTGTTTACTTCTGTCGTCCTTGTCTTAATTTGCACTGTTTTTAAAAAGTGGCTATCAACTAGCACAAACCAAACGCCTATTGTAAAGGGACGTTTTTTTTTTCGTTTTTTTTTTTTCAGAACTGATTTTATGCTTTCGCGTCCGCTTTTCTGTTTGTTTTATGTTTGCAACTAACCCCCCTACGATAATGCCCAATGGGCGCTGTAGGTATTTGTAATAAATAAATAAATAAATAAATAAATAAATAAATAAATAAATAAATAAATAAATAAATAAATAAATAAATAAATAAATGAAACCGCTAGGAAAATATTATGCTGCTGTAATCAAACGGCAAGAACAAAAAAAAAGACAGGCGATCAATCTTTCTCAGGCTTTTGTGCACTTTCAATGTTTTGGTATGAGATGTGAACGTATATGTAAATGAAAAGCTCCGTTTACATTAGCCAACATTTTCCATTCATTTAATCGTTTCTTAATTCTTCATCACATATCCCACTGATGCCCTGAGGCAATAAATATTGTTACAAAATAAAACCGCTCCGTTTACTCACGCGAAATTCAACGTCGTGCGCGCGGTTGTTCCGTCGCGAGCGACGCACACTTCGCGGTGACGTCGGCATCATTCACGCTCTAAACATGACCATTATCGGACAGGCGGTGTCTTTTCGCCAGTATTGGCGTTCGGAAGCAGTCCTCAAGACATTCAATTGCCTTAAAGCCGCAGAAAGTGAAAGCAGACATGCTTCCCGCCGTACTACGCGAATGCAAACCGACCGCACCAGCCACCTCAAATAACTCGACGCCGGCGTTGGCGGTGCTGGACGCTGCGCTCTACTAGCGCCGCCTGGCCATAGGTTGCCTATACCACTTTCGTCCACGTGTGTACAATCACCACTCAACGAAAAGCGAACAGCGGAGTGCATGGCCGAAGGTCAAGCCTACGCCTTCCGTCGTTGTCGTCCCAAATAGGCCAACACCTCCATACGAGGCATAAGCGTTGGCGACGTTGCAGCACCTATCACCAGTCGCGTACGTTATCCGCTGAAGTATGCTGTCGTGAGCAGGGAACAAGGGTGGCCGTAGCACGAGTTGCGCTTCGCGTGAGAGTTCATGTTTTCCCTTTCAAAATGGAAGCCTTGCCAACCCCATGAAACGAAATTCCGTTGGCGGCCATCGTGGAGGCAGATAGATGGTCCCACAGAGATGGCCACAAAAAGATGGCCCCGTAACAGTCGTCTTCTAGCCGCCGAAGCGGCAAGTGCGACGGCAGCTTTTTTTATGCGGCGTCAAACATTTTTATGATTAGTGTGAGTTAATTAATTAATTTATTTATTTATTGTACCTCAAATGCCCCTGTTATGGGGCATTCAGAATCAGAATCAGAATTTATTGATTCAATGCAACGAATGAATACAAATATTGGTAAGTACAGGAGGAGGTCCCAAAGCCAATGGCTGCACAGGGGACCTCCTGTTACAAGTATACAAAACGAAAATAATTAAGTGCAAACAACAGCGGATGAAAACTATAACTGTTCTATAACATAAATGTGGAACACGCAGAAATACACGATAGCGTAATATAAACAGAACATAAATTGGGAACGTGTTATATAAATGCAAAACAGAGGAAAACAATTGTATGTGGGATAAGTATTTTATCAATGAAATTATTTTTTTTAGCCCGATAGCAGAAAAGTACAAAAACTACGCTTGAAGGCATGAATATTAGAAGGTTGCTTAATTCTGAATGGTTATGAATTCCACAGAAATGAGCCAGAGAAATTAACTGTGGATTTGCCGTAATTAGTTCTGGGTTTTGGCAGTAAAATATTATTTTGGCATGAAAACCGAGTGAAGCTATGTCTCGGGAGATGGGAAGTGATCCATTCATGAACTTAAATACGAGGATGCCAATAGAATAATGAAGCATGGATGATACTTCAAGGATGTTATGAGCTTGCAGCAAGGGCGCAGCACTGCACAAATGGCTGTTAGCAGTAATGATGCGTATGGCTTGATTTTTTATGTGTTGTAGCGGAGCTATGTGTGTTCTGTATGTGTTTCCCTAAGACGAAATACAATAGTTCATATGGCTATGGATGAAAGCATAGTAGAGGGATGCATTACATGAGGGATGGGCATGACAGTTAAAAAATTATGGTTTCGATCTTTTTCTTGAAATGGATGGGGTTGATAAGGTGCATGGCTTCCGGCGGCAGATCGTTCCCGTCCATAGATGATTTTACAAAAAATGATCGGAGATGAGCAGACGTTTTGGCAGGGGTAGGGTAGACGGTCTTGTGGTGGTCAATTCGACTGGAGAGACGATGAGCTGGTGATATGACTGATGCTCCTAGAGATGAATGATAAAACTTGTGAAAAAGGCACAATCTAAGCATTTTTCGCCGCGATTCAAGATTAGGTAGTGAGGCTCGTGCTTTTAAAGCAGACACGCTTGTATGGTATGAGTAATCTGAATATACGAAGCGGATAGCGCGATTTTGAATTTTTTCTAGTGTTAACGATAGGTTAGCTTGATGAGGGTCCCATACTGATGAAGCGAATATTAATTTAGGCCGGACGAAAGTTAGGTATGATAACAATTTAATAGAAGGGATAGCAAAACGAAGATTACGACGCAAAAACCCAAGAGTGCGATTAGCGTTATTAGCGATATTACTTATATGTAAGGACCAATTTAGGCTATGTGTTAGCGCAATGCCTAAATACTTACAGGGGGAAACGGGATACACTTCAGAATGGAAAAGAACATATTTGTGAGGAATGTGGGAACGCCTGCGATGAAAAGAGATCAAGCATGTTTTAGTAACTTAGAGACATTAACCAATCGTTACACCAAGTTTCTATTTCTACAAGATCTTTTTGAAGGATGTCGGCGTCAGCGCGGTTAGAAATCGGGCGGTAAATTACACAATCGTCAGCGAATAAACGAATGGTAGAGGTGATGTTAGACGGAAGATCGTTAATGTAAATGAGGAAGAGCAAGGGTCCAAGCACGGTACCTTGGGGGACACCTAAGGTTACTGGAGAACGAGGGGAAGAGTATTTATTAGCATAGACGAATTGTTCACTGTTAGTCAAGAAGTTTCGAAGCCATTCCATCACCAAATGGTTAAGGTTTAGGCGCGAAAGTTTTAGCAGTAATCGTTTATGCGGAACTTTATCAAAAGCCTCTTCAAAGTGTAGTAAGAGCGCGTCAACAGAAATATTTAGGTCAAGGTTAGAACTAAGGTCGTTAATAAAAAGGGCTAGTTGGAAATCACAGGAAAGTCCTTTTATGAAGCCATGCTGGTTAGGGTGAAAAAAAAAAATAAAGCACGTATTTCGTCGTAACACTACGTTGCTTGGTATCACTCATTTCACTTTCATAAACATGTAGCTATCATCATAAGACTCCATTTATTTAAGAAGTTTCCTCCAGAAACAAGCCACAGCATGCCTTTAGATTTCTTAACCTCATCCGCCCACCTAACTTTTTGCCGCGTCCTGGTACGCTCACCTTCCCTTGAAATCCAAATGGTTACTCTTAGAGGCCATCGGTTATCCTTTCTGCGAACTACATGCCCTGCCCATGCCCATTTATTTTTCTTGTTTTCCACTAGAATGTCAGCAACTTGAGTTATTTCTCTGACTCACTCTGCACACTTCCTGTCCCTTCAGCAGTGCTGAAGTACTATTTCAACCGACCGAGCAACCGATCTAGAAAATAACCAAGAAAACAAATACACGTGAGCAAGATCATTACAGCTCGTGATACCTGAGGTAAAAGGGAACAAATTACAAAGCGAAAATCCGCTCTAAGCCCGAATGGCAATGATCGCAGTCAAAGCGCAAGAATTCGCAGCATAGAAGTTGCAGTACACAGTTGCATTAAAAAGTTTCTTAGTGCTCTACCCACTGTTCAGCCTGCCAACTCGACAACGTTCAAGGGAAAAGTCGAACGGCGCCCATTCCGCTGGCACTGTCCGAAGGTGCTCTACATCTGTTAAGCACCTGACAGCTCCGCTAGTTTCGGAGACAATTATTACCGATAATCGAGACTGCTTCGCTCTGACTGGTTATGTAGCAGGTTCAGTTACTCCCGCAACAACAACAGCAGCAGCAGCAGCAGCAACAACAACAACAACACAAACGATGGCCAGAGTGCGCCGTCGTCAAAGTAAAAACTTGCCGCCGCTACGCTTCGGAACCGCGATGACATGTTTCTTGCCCTAATTCCTGAAATAAAGCTGAGAGGCAAGCATATCGAAGTTTATATTAAATGAATAAATGCAGTGACAAGACGCGACAAAAAGGCATTGAAATACCGTCACACCGCAGTTCAACGCACGTTATTTGATGCGTCACGCGGTGGCTTCGAGTGGGGGCACCACGGCATGTCCTTGCGCCCAGTACTAAGAATTTGGTGCTAGAGGTTCTTGGTAGTTGTTAATATTTTCGCTGTTGTATTACTTACACTAAAAATAAACACCCAAGAGAATGGAACACTAAACAACAGTCGCCATAGCTCACTGGTACAGCACCGGGGACGAAATTCGGAGGTCGTAGCTTCGGAGCATGTGTTGGTTTTTCTTCCATTTTCAGACCAGTTAACTCCACGGTTAAATATTACGACACGTTCATACAACAAAACACAAACAACACGCACAAACATACTCAACGCACAACAACCATGCAGAAACAAAGAAAGTAAAAAAAATCATCTTTTCTTCATGTCAAATTCTCTTGGCTCCTTTCTAATGCACCACATTTTGTAGAGAGATTTCTTCTATCCGAGACGCCTGCTTCTGGGAAAGAGAGCCATGGCTAGCCTTGACCGCCTAGTAAAGAGCCGAGACATTACACTGCCAACCAAGATCCGTATAACTCGTGCTATGGTCTTTCCAGTTGTGATGTATGGATGCGAGAGTTGGACTGTGAAGAAGGCTGACCGCCGAAGAATTGACGCGTTTGAATTGTGGTGCTGGCGGAGACTTTTGATAGTTACTTGGACGGCCAGAAGATCAGATCAGTCGATATTGTCGACCATAAACCCTGACTGCTCATGGAGGGTCAAATTCTAAAGTTGAAGCTCAGCTACTTTGGTCATCTGATGAGAAGAGAGGAGTCGCTGGAGAAAGATTTGATGTTTGGAAAGGTTGAGGGTCCCCGGAGAAGGGAGAGGCAGCGAACGCGGTGGTTAGATGGCATCCTCGAGGCGTTGCAGATGAAGTTAAGGGATGTTAGGAAGATAGTGAGAGACCGGGAAGTGTGGTGTTATATGGTCCATACGGTTACAAAGAGTTGGACACGACTGAACGACTGAACTGAACTGTACTGAACTGATCTGAACTTCTTCTATCCACATAAATGTATTATCATGGTGCTATGTGCCCCGGTATTCCAAAAAATAAAGTGAAGTAAAAAACAAACTCAAATGTACATTGTTTCCCCTTTGTGCGGAATATCTGCATGTCCTGTTACTCATAATTAGTTCTACATTACACCCATAGCCCATAGCCTCAGTGCTTTGGGACGTTAAACCCGACAAACCTAGTTCTACATTACACCGCTACTAGTACACACCTCATGAGCAACCACCTATTTCGGAAAGCCAGCTAATTTTCCACCGCCCATGGTTTTATACTTGACAATTATGTTTGAAAACAAGAAAATGAAACATACACAAGGTCATTCGGTGCCTAGTTTCAAGATATATTTGCAGTTCTTGTATTTGACAATGAATACTAATTTGTAACGAGCATAGCATGTATGCAGTCATTCGTTACTTGTGCAGTTTAAATAATAATTGAGCTTCTGAATTAGGCTGCGTGTTTTAGCACGTGCCTTTTTTATCCAACTAGTAGCCGCACCCTCAACTTCAATTGCCAAAGTTCTCATGTAGTGAGAAGTGCGACATAAATATCCTTGGCAGTTACCTTCGAAGAGCTTGTTATACGTTAGTTTTAAGGGATAACTCGAAGCCGCTTCTCTCGACGTACGGCGTTTTTAGGAAAAGAAAAAGAAACTCTGACTATAGGGTCATCTGCTATATTTGCCCGGTATAAGATAACATAGTAGTGCCAAGACATACTCAGTAGCCACCACTTCTTCAAGGGGGCACGAAGTAAGCTAGTGCTTAGAATTTTTGCATGCTAGCATTAGCCGTAGTAAGCGATTTCAGCACTGTGCCTATGGTCCTCATGCCTTATAAGATCGCAGGAATAAAGCCCATAAAAAACAGCCTCGGAGCGGACTAGAATCCAGGGATAACTCTTCAGAGCGAATACAAAACGCAGTAGCCACGGCAGAGCCGTGTTACATCAAAAATAGAGGTGAACCTAGTTTTTGCGTGTAATTGATTGAAAGGTGATTTCACGTTATTTGGAGGTTGTAGTAAGGGATAGGACGGATGCTAAGATCGCGATAGGAAGTGATCAGAAGCTAATGCTACAGTAATAAGGGGGTGATAAGGGTTTTATGTGCTGTCATGGCAATGAAACATGCTTGAGAAGATGGCACACGGTCCTTTAAAAACTGGCTATGTTTTGGCGTGTCTCAACATAGCCGCCTGAAATTTGACCATGTTTAAAATTTCCCGGCTGTGATCACACGTGACTGTCTTCGTCAGGAACTTGCGTTAGCAGCAACGGTTACAGCAGCAGCAATGGCGGCGGAACTTTGGATGACGAGTTTGCAGTGCTTTGAAAAATAGCCCAGCATTCCTTAGTGGGGTGAATTGCTTGCTAGCGCATTCAAACCTCGGTCTTGCAAAGAATAATCTACCTTTTTTTTTTTTCTGCGGCAGGTAGTTGCCACCTATTCTACACTCTCCATGATACGACAAACAAACAAAACCTGGTAAAAACGTTAGTGCGAGAGCATTACTTCACACGGTCAAGCCTTACTAAGGCTGTTTTGGTTTTGCATCTGCCGAGCTCGTGCGAAAAATACAATGTTTCTGGGCGGATGCTAACCGAAGAATTCCTCGTTGGAAATAAGTACAAATCATTGTAACATCGTAGCTATCCGTTTTTTTTTTCTTTATCACCTGTGCAAAATGAAAAACAGAGGGGGATGAAAGTCTAGAAGTACAATACCACGAAGAGCGAGAGCGAAAAGTAAAGCTGCACTGTGTTTAAAAAAATATTGAGTTTAGCCAGCTTGATAAAGACTCGCCTCCAATCAAGTTTCTCCATTTGGGCATTGTAGCTTGATTTCAATGAAGCATTCCCTCGCTGAACAAGCATTTACGTCAGCGTGGCTCACAGCCACTCCCGTTTTCCATACACTGTGCAGACAAAGCAACAGGAATAATTGGCACAATTGGCAGCTCCTGTCTTAGAGTGAGCTGCAAGATACCGCAGAGGAATTCTGTATCCCAGCGGTCAAGGAAAATATGGCTTACTGTTCCCGGTTTATGGCAAATCAAGCATGCACCGACCATGGTATGAAAAAGCCTTTGGTCCTTCACATGTTTTAACAGGTAATGCACCACTATGCATCAAGAAAGAAGAAGAAGAAACCATGGTATGAAAAAGCCTTTGGTCCTTCACATGTTTTAACGGGTAATGCACCACTATGTATCAAGAAAGAAGAAACTTTTTGTTCTAAATCGTACGGATATCTTTCTAACTTAAAAAAAAAATTCATTGTCTTCCCCTCCACAGTGTAGGGATCGTTAAGCAGGTACTGGAAACGTGACATCAAGCAGGTATTGTACACGTGCACTTGTATTAAAGCACTCAGGTATTCCAGTGAGAATCTCATTTTAAAATTGTTAAAAGAAGCTACAACGTTGCACAAATAAAAAAGTACTCAGCCTGGTGCATGTCTCTAGACGACACCAAATATTCGGGTAAGTCAAGACTAAGCCTGGAAAATCGTGCGCCGAAGAGGGTGATTGACCACGCAAGAGCATAAACCTAGGCACTATTTGTCGTAAAAATAGATGGGCCATACCGCATTTCATTGAGGGAAACAAATTTGTGCAACTTGTTCTCTCCGAAAACAAAGCTCGCACGAAAGCCGCTAGGAATATGCGAATTTTCTCCGCGCTAACCCTTGACATGTATATCGCTTGCAATAAATATCAGACTTTAGCAATAATGAAGAAATCGCGCATAGTTGAGCGCAGAAATATTTATAAATCAAGGCCACCGCATCTCGTTGTTTTCGACTGCGACATGGGGTGCCAATATCAATCTTAGACGAGCCCGTCAAATTGCTCCCAGTGAGCTCATACCGGCCGATCATCATCATCAGGCTGATTATACCCACTGCAGGGCGAAGGCCTCTCCCATATTTCTCCACTTAACCCGGTTCTGGGCTAGCTGCATCCACTTGACCCCTGCGAAATTCTTAATCTCATCCGCCCACCTAACTTTCTGCCGCCTCCTGCTACGCTTTCCTTTCCTTGAAATCCAGTTTGTTACCCTCAGCGACCATCGGTTATCCTCTCTTCGCACTACATGTCCTGCCCATGTCCATTTCTTCTTCTTAATTTCCACTAGAATGTCGGTAACTTGAGTTATTTCTCTGACCCACTCTGCACGCTTTCTATCTCTAAATGTTACCCCTACCATTTTTCGTTCCATAGCCCTCTCGGTTGTCCTCAACTTAAGTAGAACTCTCTTGGTTAGCCTCCACGTTTCTGCCCCATAGGTGAGTACAGGCAAGATGCAACTGTTGTATACTTTCCTCTTGAGCGATACCGGTAAGCTGCTAGTCATAATCTGCGAGTGCTTGCCAAATGCGCTCCATCCCAATCTTATTCTTCTTGTTATTTCCTTTTCATGGTCCGGATCTGCGGTTACTACCTGTCCTAAGTAGACATATTCGCCTACTACTTCCAGTATTTCGCTACCTAATGTAAACTGCTGTTCCTTCCCGAGGCTGTTGAACATTACCTTAGCCTTCTGCATATTGATTTTCAAGCCTACCACTTTTCCTGTCTAGGTCATCAATCATTATTTGCAGTTCATCCCCCGAGTTGCTTAGCAAAGCAATGTCATCAGCAAATCGCAGATTACTGAGGTATTCTCCATCTACCCTTACCCCTAACTGCTCCCATTCCAAGTCTCTGAATACTTCCTCTAAACAAGCTTTGAATAGTACTGGGGAGATTGTGTCTCCTTGCCTAACACCTTTCTTTATGGGTCTAACACTAACACCTTTCTTTGTGTCTCCTTGCCTAACACCTTTCTTTATATATATAAGCTACCTATGATAAGCTACCGGCCGAAAACACTTGTCAATGTGGAGTGCCCAATTTTCGTGGAGGTCATACAAAAATGGTTACAAAAGATAAAGACATTGCAGGGCCGCATCAAAAATATCGGAGTAGAGGTAGAAGTCGCGTCTATCTCTTTGCCGCGCAACGCTTCTATGGGCCCATGTGCTGCCTCCCGCAACCTCCGATAACTTAGTTGCTTTCTTTATTTTACCGACCACAAAGCTTCCTTCATGACACTCAAGAACTGTTAGTTGAGTGTTTCTTGAAAGAATATCTGTGAGAAATAAGAAGAATTGTCTGTAATTGTACATACATGTCTTGCTCGAAATATTTACCTCAATCTATCGAACAGATGAAAATGCTCATGAGCTGCGCTGAAATTTCGCATTAGGAAGTAACGTAATCGTCGGCAAATTTTTTTTAATGCAACGTTTGGAAAGCACTTGTGAGAGTGAATATCTGTATTTTTATTAATATGTCACAGCAGAACAAGCGCCGCCGGCAAATCTTGATAGCCGAACGCACAGTGTCAGCTAGAATAGAAAATGTGTGTCAACAGGCCGCTCCGCACCGAAGAGTAAGTGGCGACACCGATGCTCAGATTTCCGCAGGTTGCCGAAAGATGGCGTTGACTGTTGGTGACTGCGGGTTTACTGCTTACCGTAAGAGTTTACTATACCGTAAGGAATGGCAGTCAGTTCTCGACTTGCATCGGTGCGCGCTTTGGTTTTCTCGCTCATTGCGAGACGCATTTCGCTGACGTCCCTGCTCCACGTCTTCCTTCGATCATGGTATATTCTGCGTTCATGCAATCCGGAAAAAAGTGCTTTGTTCCCTGCTGCAATACGGGCTACAAATACATTAATCCTGGAAAGGTTTTGGTACGCCCGGTCCACTTAGCTTACAAGAGAGATTAAAACCAAGGTTGCTTTCTTGCAGACTCTCTTCAATATTCTTCATATAAGTCATGAACAGCGGTGATAGCGGACATCCTTGATAGTCCTTTGCATACCTCGACAGTAGACGTACTTCTTAACCACTCCCATTCAATCTCAACTTTATTATTATCTGTATATTTCCTTTAGTAGTTCAATTCCTTCTTTACCGATGCTTTCAGCACCAAACACAGTCGCGCCGCCTGTCGGAGGTTGGGCACACTACGAGCAGCGTTCGCCGTGCCAGCGAGGCTCATTCATAAGCCTAACTCTTCCCACACCATGGCCGAACGTGATAACCACCAGCGGAAACCATCGTCTGCTTACTTAGCTTGCATTGCTGGAGCCCAGCCAGCCGCATAGCGTTGAGCCGCCGCAGAAGACGAGCGGCTAGTATGTGTGACATCAAACAATCAAGAGTAGGGAACGCTTAGGCCGTTAATCCGGTTTGCTATAGCTTTGTTCCTTTTTTTTTTCGGCGTTCGTTGTCTAACTCTGCCCCTTGAGAGCCACATTCATTCTTTCCTCACCTCGCACTGCACATGCAGCACCTCCAACCAGGCGTCGAAAGGGGGGCGCCTTGAGCAGAGAGTGCTTGGAGACACTAGATAAGCTATCCAGGGACTCTACGACTGTTTACTGTGCCCAGCCTCACTTGATATTCCGTAGACCAGATCGGAGCATTGGAGCTCGCGCCGCGCAGCCCAAGTTCCGTTCGAATTGGGGCTCGCATAAAAGCTAGGGTCGACGGTGCTTTGGGAAAAGACACCGCCCACCATAAAATTTCTAATTTCGCTACCCGTACATTATAAACGCAACAATACTCAACTAAAATTGTCTACACTTGACTTCTGCGTCACCTTACGCAGTGAAGCAGGCCTCGCGAAAGCCGTTTCAAGCATTCGCTCGGCAAGGCTGTGTTCACCACACGGCTACCGGCGCATCGAAAACAGGCTTCTTTGCATGATTGTAGTGGCGCGTTGAAAAGACGCCAGATCAACTTGACTTTCACCTCGTCAACCGGTTCTACAATATTAGGGCTGCCAGCAGGTGCCTAAGGACACTCAACCGACCCGGCTAGTTACCCATAAATGCGGCGCAACAAACACATACACGTACGACGTACGTAGAAAACTATTTTAGGTATGTTGATGATTTCTTACTGATCATGCATAAGGGCTCTGCATTGACGCAAGGAGTAGAAAGCGCCCTTTCTATGTTTAAGATATATACGGAAAGGACTTGCTTTTACCCATGAGCTGCATGTAGATAACAGGCTGCAGTTCCTAGATTTAAATATAAAAATTTGGGATAGCAAAGCGCGTTGGAAGTATTTTCCTTGGGATAAAAAAACCTACTTCCGTATGGGTCAGCCCATTCAAAAACTGTTAAACGAGCGATTGCTTCTCTTTGTCTGGAGTCGGTTTTGTTAAAGTCATGTGATCATATGGTTGAAGCTAGCTTTATTAATCAAATACAGAGGCTTCAGGGGGCCGGATTCCCGGGTACGGTAATTTGTAGGGTGGCAGAGACTCTTCATCAGGAAATGAAAGGCAAAAGAAGGGCTGTAGCAAAGTTGAGAAATAAACGCCCGCAAGTAGGTGCTTACATTCATAGACTGGGGCATTGCCTAAAAAAAGTTGCAGGCAGGTACAATGTGCCGGTTGTGTTTTCTGCGCCAAAAAAAAAACAAAAAAACTGGGTGATTTGTGTGCAAGAATAGGGAAGAGTAAGAAAGCGCTATTTGATAAGAAGCATGTCAAGTGTTTTATAGTCTGTGTGGTGGGAGTATTTTATGATATTCCACTGACGTGCGGAAACGTTTATATAAGCCAGACTGGGAGCATGAACAAGAACAAGAGAGCATGAGAAATCCATAGGGAATAGGAAGGGGTCAAATTTACCCCTTCATTGTCAAAAGTGCAAGTGTGAGCCGTTGTTGAGTAGGCTCAAGATTTTAGGGAAGAGTAGGGACAAGATTTGCCGGGAAATGTTAGATGCGTTTTGGATAAATAAGATAGATGGCATATGTGTTAGTGAAGCCTCACTGTCTTTACGCAGAAAAAAAAATCCTTTCTTGAGAAAACATCCTGAGTCGTTGGAGGGATTTGTGCTTTTGGGTGGACTGATCTTACCGAAGACGTTTCGGAGAATTGACCTACATGAAGAGATGGAGTGAACGTGAATGTTATATGTGGGAGCTACAGATGTGTGGTGATTTTCCTAGTGTGTGTTTATGTGGTGGGAGGTGTGACTGTCATGCTTGGACAATGGGAGTGATGGAATGGGGATGGTTGTGCTCCTGTACGTTAGTGTACGTTAGTAAGTCCGTGTACCAAACAAAACGCGTTCATAAGGTCCTCTCTAACTTGCTTGGCACCAACGGCCTTTTGTGGCCTACTGCTCTCTATTATACAAATCTACTATGTTTTTAAGAAAAAAAAAAAAAAAAAAAACCAGCAATCGATATCTATGCTGTTCCCGCCTCCATTATACAGTTGTTTTTTTCTACTCTAATTGTATGGCACATGTCGTGTTGAGAAGAGTACGTAAAATGCCTATTTTGCCTTGTACTAAAACGTTTTCCTTTAAACTTCGTGTCGATGTTCTGCCTGGAAAAGTGTGGCTTCACAAAAGGAAAAAAAAAAAAAAAGTTTCTTCTGTTAATTGTCGGTCATGTGATGCACCTGAAACATCGAACACTGTTTTATTGCCTGCAAAGATAAGATCTTATTTTGGGACGCTCTACAAGGAACACTATAAAGAACTGACCACCCTGTATACGCAATGCCTGGTGTCATCGACGGTACCGGAACCATATAAGGACGCAAAAATTATCTTAATTCTTAAGAAAGGGGACGCTAAGGACTTGAATAATTATAGATCAATCAGGTTACTATCTGTCACGTATAAGGTATTTACTAAGGTAATCGCTAATAGAATCAGAACAACCTTGACTTTAATCAAGCAAAACATCAAGCAGGGTTTCGGAAAGGGTACTCTACTATCGGTCATATACATACCATCAACCAGGTGACAGAAAAATGCTGGGAATATAACCAGCCCTTATACATAGCATTCATTGATCACAAAAAAGCATTTGACTCAGTAGAAACATCTGCGGTCATGCTGGCATTGCGAAATCGGGGTCTAGACGAGCCGTATGTGAAAGTACTGGAAGACATGTATTCGGTCGTTGCAGCTCCTATAGGTGGCGCGGCGGCAGCACGACATGGCGGTTGAGTCGGTGATAGTACCGCTGACATAGAGCGCACGTTTTGACAAGCGGGCCTCCTTCTTGATGTTGTGACTTCGTTCGTGTGAGGTTTGGTATTTGAATAAGCAGCAGTATGTCATATCAGTCATAAATACGAAGATACCTATGAGTTTGGCTACACAGGTTTCAAAATAAACGTTCGCTGATACGAATGCGCATGGATTCGCTAGCTCAGAAGTGAAAACTCCGTCAGTATTGCTGCATGTACTAAACATGCCGCATTAAGGGTGACAACTCTTTAAGCGACAGTTTTTCGGATATTCACATTTTATTTTATGACATGTCTCAGCGCAGCATTTGAGCGTATATATTGTTAACGTGCTCAATACCGAGTATAAAACATTTTGTTTGTCTTCAGCATATATCATGAGGCAGATTGAGGCAAATGTATGCTACTGTTCGAGATAGTAGCGAAACGGCCGTTTTAGCTTAATGAAACAGCCTAAATTAATGCACTACCGAGAGAAAAGCACATGATCATGTAGGTAGAAGACATCTGTAAAGAAATGATTGCGTTTGTTCGGATCCATTGCTCACCCCATCTGAAAAATTAAAATGCGACTAAAATGTTAGCGTATTTCAAATATATCGCTGCCATTTACCCCGTTGAAAAATGGAAATACACCTGAAGAATGTGCGCATTTCATATCGTTATGTCGACGATGTATGGCCAGGAAGTCACGCTTATAAATCTTATCCTTCATTGTTTTTTTTAATTTACCTCGTGGTGATGAATCCGAATAAACTAAAAAAAAAAACTAAAGAATAAACGAACAGCTGCACGCGGAGAAATATAGGCGGTTATTAATAAGAGAAAGGGCTCCCTCTTTTACACGTCCACCTTAAAAGATATCACCATACGTTTCATATCAGCTTGGTGTTTGAACACTGGAGCACTTTCGTACAGCTGCAATGGCAAGATATTAAGCCCATACTTATTGCAATTCGTGAGCATGAATGCAGTGACGACGGGGAATTCTTCCTCAACAAAATACGTCGCTCAGAATCTGCATGGGCCAAGTCAAAACGTCGTACAAACCGGTCCAGCGAACCAAAACGCTGCTTTTTACACATTTGTTCCGTGGCAGGAACAACATATTTGCTTCGTCAAACAGTTTATTGATTTGCACATCTCAGAATCGCAAAAATATTCGTTTTCTGCTCGTATCTCCACGCTCCAAACCAATGCAGTCGCCCGCGCTGCGAAGAGCTACCACCGGCTCGCTGCTTCAAAAACAGGCCGCGTGGCGTCGCCACCGTCGCTGCACACCAACGGTAGTTCTGCATAACGAAAGTAACAAAATTCCTTTTAAGAAAGATGTTAGGCAAGGAGACACGATCTCCGCAGTACTATTCACAGCTTGCTTAGAAGAAGTATTCAGAGACTTTGAATGAGAGCAGTTAGGGATAAGGGTAGATGAAGAATACCTCAATAATCTGTGATTCAGTGATGACGTTGCCTTGCTAGTAGCTCAGGGGATGAACCGCCAAGAATGATTGTTGACCTTGACAGGAAATGTAGAAAAGTAGGCTTGAAAATTAAAATGCAGAAGACGAAGGTAATTGTAAGGGTCGGTGTTGGTACGCGGAAACGCGATGGGTACAGTCAAGCGTCAGCATTCCTTGTATGCACACAGGAAAAAGGCGCTTGTCGACATCGAGGTATTGGCGCAGTGCTAGGTGGACAGCATCTACAGGGGCTGTTGGAATGGCAGGTGAATAGTGTCTAACGGCTGGTGTGTCGAGGTTTCAACAACAAAGCCCGCGTATGGCAAAAGGGAGATGCCCTTGTTTAGAGGGGGTGGTTTCAGCAACAAAGCAAGGGTGAAGGCTCTCGCGTTCACTTATTCTATAGGGCGAAATGGCAACGCCAAATTAGTGTTGTCAACCATAGCCTTGGGGTGGCCAGGTGCACTGTGCCAACGCGTAGGCGACACGGGTTTACAAAGGGAAGCTTTGATAGGGTCAGGTATTTGGTTGTTTGCTTCCTCTACCTGTAAAAGAGGGTCCTGCGTACAAGTTAAGCTTGTGGGGCTGAGACCCGGATCCTGCACACTAATGTGGTCGCTAGGGTCACTGCTATTTGTATGCTTTGGCTTTTGTTGCTCTTCGCTTGAATATGTGTCCCGGAAAAGAGTTGATAGCTCTAGGAAAGTCGAGAGGGGGTGGTAAGCTGCAGGCAACCAATCGGGATGATGCTTTCTGGAATTGGCTATTATTCAAATGTGGGCTGAACCCCGAGGCATTAAAACTTAGCCCCAGGGCCCCGTCGAGGGTTCGGTGCTATGGCTTAACTTGTCATCTTCGGCTAGTCCGAGCTAGCCAGAGCCATATTCTATCCAATCTTGCTATGTATATGGTAAATTATTATTTTTTTGCATAAACTTCAATCATCCCTTCGTTTACCTAATCAAGAAGTGCCGTCTTCCATTATTATCATCTTTCGCATCACCGTCTTGGACACGACCTGAAATTTACTGTAATGTTCAAGAGCCTCGGAAAGAAACAGCAATTTATGTTAGGTAGCGAAGCACTGCCAGCAGTCGACCTTATTCGAAATTGCTGCCATCTTGTGACCGGCGCGCGCATGTCCGCCATGTTGAAGGGTCGCGGCGCGTCCAGTGGCACGCTAGCAAAGTACACTTCGCTTCGTTCACGCATGCCGCTGCCAAAAATGCCTACATACTGTTGTGTGCCGTGTTGTACACAAAGCGGTAACAGGAATGACGAGGGGAAAAAAGGTAAGCAGAAATTTAACTTCTCGCAGCGTTACTTTTTCTGGTTTCCTGTGCATGTGTCACCGCGTTATCACTGTGTTCCAGCTTCATAGGCGCATGTTCAGGCCAATGGTATACTTGTATCGCCTCGTATAAATATAAAGAAAAAAAGGTATTGAATGCTTCTGATTCATATAAAAGACTGGGATGTTGTACTCAGTGCCTAAGTGAGTGAAATAGATTTTCTATCGCATGCTACTTTGAACTCTGTAAACATTACCGGATACAGAAGTGTTTACACTGGACATGCAGGCATTTTTATTGAAGGCTACTAACGACTTGCTTACTGTACTGTTACCCCTCTTACTCCTAGATTGCATTATATCAGTTGCGGAATATATTTTGACCAAGAGCATTTATGAGTTGGAACAGTTCCCATATATTTACAATGCTCTAGGCTGCGCAAATCGTGATTCCTCCAACGCGCGTGATAAATGAGTAAATCGCGTGTTTTTACTACGCTCTTGCTTTCAATTACGTTGATGGCTCTCAAGAACACGCTTGGCAACGGAATCACACGCGAATGTAGGCAGCAAGATGCATTTGGCTAGCGCGGGTTCCCACGAGTACGCTCGCTGTGCAAATAACGATGGATCGCTGTGAAATTGCGATTGTTCAAAGTGTTCGCTCAATTTTTTGCATGAAGGTTTTTTTTTACGCGCTACAACTTACGCCAAATTAGTTCACGGTTCAAGAAGGGAAAATATCACCTCCGTCATAGTTGAAGCTGCATGATTTACGTCCGTTTTTGGAGCAGTGCTTACTGAACCGAATCGCGCAACGCAGTGCACGTGTGCTACGCTGCTGCGACCATGCTGCCCACTGAGCGTAGCAGAAAACCTAAGGACAAGAGTGAACTTGTGCTTTCAATATTTTTTATGCAAATGCCCAAAGGCAGTAAATGTATGAATGACATTTTCTGTAAGCCAAAGATCCACGGTGCACTTTGCAATGCCATTGAGTTCAGTTCAGTTCAGTCGTTCAGTTGTGTCCGACTCTTCGTGACCCTATGGACCATATCATGCCACGCTTTCCGGTCTCTCACTATCTTCCTAACACCATATAACTTCATCTGCAGCGCCTCGAGGATGCCATCTAACCATCGCGTTCGCTGCCTACTCCTTCTCCGGTGACCCTCAACCTTTCCCAACATCAAATCATTTTCCAGCGACTCCTCTCTTCTCATTAGATGACCAAAGTAGATGAGCTTTAACTTTAGAATTTGACCTTCCAATGAGAAGTCACGGTTTACGGTCGACAATATCGACTTATTTGATCTCCTGGCCGTCCAAGGAACTCTCAAGAGTCTCCGCCAGCACCCAATTCAAACGCGTCAATTCTTCGGCGGTCAGCCTTCTTCACAGTGCAACTCTCGCATCCATACATCACAACTGGAAAGACCATAGCACGAGTTATACGGATCTTGGTTGGCAGTGTAATGTCTCTGCTCTTTACTAGGCGCTCAAGGCTAGCCATGGCTCTCTTTCTCAGAAGCAGGCGTTTCCTAACTTCATGGCTGCAGTCTCCTTCCGGGGTAATCTTGGAGCCCAAGAAGAGAAAATCTGTCACAGCTTCCACTTCTTGTCCCTTGATGCTCCAGGACTTGATAGGGCAAGACGCCATGATCTTTGTCTATTTAATGTTCAGTTTGGGCCCAAACTTATCACTCTCTTCTTGTACACGCATCAGAAGCCTTTTGAGTTCCACTTCACTTTCTGCCATTAAAGGGGTGTCATCCGCATATCTAAGGTTGTTGATACGTTTCCCAGCGATCTTCACTGCAGCTGAAGACTCATCCAGACCGGCCTTCCTCATGATGCACTCAGCATATAGGTTAAATAAGCAGGACGACAGTATGCAGCCTTGTCTCACTCCTTTCTCAATCGGAAATCAATCAGTAAGACTATGCCCAGTTCTGACTGTGGCCTCTTGCCCTTGATACAGGTTCCTGAGCAGAAAGATGAGGTGAATTGGAACTCCCATCTCTTGGAGAGCTTGCCACAGTCTGCTGTTACTACGCAGTCAAACGCTTTCGCGTAATCAATAAAGCAGAAGTAGATGGGTTTCTGGAACTCTCTTGCTTTTTCCCTGATACAGCGAAGGATGGCAATCTGGTCTCTAGTTCCTCTGCCCTTGCGAAACCCAGCTTGCACCTCCGGAAGCTCCCGATCCACATACTGCTGCAGCCTACCTTGGAGGATTTTCAACATCACCTTGCTAGCATGCGAAATAAGCGCGATCGTGCGGTAGTTGGAACAATCTTTGGCACTGCCTTTCTTTGGAATGGGGATGTAAACTGACCTCCTCCAATCCTGTGGCCACTGCAGGGTTGTCCAAATCTTTTGACATAATGTATGCAGTGTGTTAACAGCGTCGTGGTTGAGGTTTTGAAGCAACTCAGCTGGAATTAATGCCATCAGTTCCGCTAGGTTTGTTCTTAGCAAGGCTGGTTAAGGTCCATTCAACTTCACTCTTCAGGATTTTCGGCTAGAGATCAGTAATCACAACCGTTTTATGTTGGGTTTGCACATCCGGGTCCTTCTTCTACAGTTCTGTGTATTCCTGGCACCTCTTCTTTATCTCTGAGGCTTCAGTGAGGTCCTGCCTCGTTTGTCCTTTATGTCATGAGTAGCTTGTGGCAAAATGTATGTGTGCATACAATGCATGTAAAAGTATATAAATATATCATGTATGGTCAACTCTGCACTATCGACATTGCTTTCTTTCAGGTGTCATTTCACGGCATTCCTGATGACAGCTGACTCTGAAAAACCTGGCTGGCTGCAATCAAAAGGGAACGACCATTTAATATAAGGACAGCCCGTGTGCGTTAAATGCATTTTACAGAGGAGGATGTCTTGAAGAATGTGGCCAGCGGTCGTCGAATACTGCATGAAAATGCAATACCATCGGTATTTGCATTAAAAAATGCAGCAAAGAAAGCCGCCAAAAGCTCGACCAGCTCCGTTCATTCACAAGCACCCCACACCCTCACCTTTGTCTCAAACGGAAGAACCTGAGGATGACTCTGAGCATTTTTTAATGCAAGATACTTGTGCGACTCTTGATTGCGGCTATGACAGTGAGCAGTCCCAATAAGAGACTAAAATTGATGAACTCCGACAAGAGCTGGCAGAAGCAAAAAAAAAAATGCAGTGCTAGGGAGAAGAAATTCTGCGTTGGTAAAGAGGTGTGCAGACCTGGAGGCGGCTTCCCCACAATTTTCGATTGAAAAATTCAAGGATAACGATGAGGACTTTCAGTTTTATACTGTCCTGCCATATTACGGTGTGTTCAGAAAACTCCTCTGTTATTTGAAAATCGACAATACAAATCAGGAAGATACCGCTTCCAAACTAAAAAGAGAAGTTGGTCGTCCTGCTCTTGTTAGCTCTGAAAACCAGCTATTCATGGTGCCTGTAAGCCTGAGGCTTGGACTTTTTCAAACGGACATCGGACATCGATTCTATGTTCATCAGAGCACTGTGAGTCGCCTTTTTAATTAATGGATAAACTTTCTTTTCATGAGATTAGGAGACTTGCCTCTATGGGCTTCAAGAGATGTGGTTGACAAGTATATGCCTGAGGAATTCAAGGCTAAGTACCCCAAAACTCGGGTCATCATCGATGCTACTGAGATAAAGTGGGAGGTACCGGGCTCTTTCGTGTTACAGTATGAAACATATTCTAATTACAAATCCAGCAACACGTTCAAGGGCTTGATTGGTGTTGCCCCCGACAGTACCCTCACATTTGTATCGCCACTTAATTGTCACAGGATGTGTGTCAGACAAGGAGCTGGTGACGCAAAGTGGGTTCCTATCCCTACAATTTGATAAAGGAGACGTTGTGATCGATGGCTTATAAAGGGTTCACAATCAAAGATATCTTGGAACCGATAGGTGTACACTTAAACATGCCACCATTTCTGAGAAATGGACAGTTCTCAGAGGAGAAGGTAGTAGAAACAGAAGCAATTGCATCCCTACGCATCCATGTAGAGAGACGTATCCAGATGATCAAAAGCTTTCACATATTTGATCGCAGGATCCCCATCACCATTGCACCAATCATCAACCAAGTATGGCACTCCTAACAAACTTTCAAACACCTCTCATGAAACCATCATAATAGGTGATTTACAATGCAGTAAAATTATTCTTGAACTGTCAGTAAACATTACAATTCCAACTTTTTTTTGTGTGTGTGTGTGTGTGTGTGTGACAGGGACCTCTTAGCGCACTGTCTAGGCTGAACACAACAAAACTGCTGCAAATTATGTGTGAAAAGATATACAGCTAGTTTTGCTCAGCTATTTTCAATGCATTAAGGAGTGGGAGTGCCTGATGAAAGCAGTTGTCAAGCTTAAATTTCATCACTCTCCAAACGGTTTCTGAATACACAAATTTGCAAATAACAATCCAAGCCTCTGCAAAGACCACAAAATGTGTCCACTGCATTCCTGAACAGTACATCTACCCCATTACTTTTGCATAATAATTACTAGATGAATTTAACTGTGGAGCATTATCCAGAAGTTCAATGCAAAAGTCATTGGATGCCAGTGGTTCTTGTAGTGGGGAGGTCCTCTTGCGCCAATCAGCCCAAAAGGAGGGTTCTCCTCTGAGTCATAGACCACGCAGTCTGGTGTCGCACCAAGCCACGGAGAAGCAGGAGGCACCATGAGACCACACGTACTGACAACAACGTTGTGGCCGTTGTGTTCCATGCACTTAATATAACGTTGGACAGCTCGTGGCTCATTCACCGTTCCATGCCTGTAAATATTCAAGAAATGGATGATTGGGAGGCTTGCATTAAGTGGCACACTTTCAGAAATCAATTCGTACCATACAATACAATAAAAAGAAACTTTCATAAACACACAACGTTAACAGTGGCTGCCCTGACTATTTGATTTCAGAATATCTTCGACCTGATGATATTTCTAATGCCACCCTCTGTCCAGGCCGCCTTCCTGGATAAAACAGCACCAAACTTGGATGCTGTTAACCTGTTCAGTAGTTCAGTTTTCCAGGTGAAACTGCGCACTTGCTGCCGGGTGTTCAGCTCCACTTCTGAATAATCGGCACTTGAAAGCGTCAAGCCCTGAAGGAAACAAAGAAAACAAGAATACAATAAAACTATTACATAGTAATGAATTGCACAGCTATAGCACGCAACAATGAATGTTTTCAGCAATGGAAAGCCTCGACAAGCATCATATTTAGAGCATGCCATTTCATAGCAATAAGTATGGATATTTTCAAGCTCAGAAAAGCTCCTAACCTGGAGGATTTAATTATCTTCCAGTTCTGCATGTGGACTCCACCCATCATCCACTGGCAGGAACCTGAACGGTTGCACAAGTTCATACGAATGGCTGGCTTGTGGTGCGACGACACTACATGAGATGAGGCAGTCGAAAGCAGCTGGCAGCAGCGGCAAATGTGCTGACTTTGCTTAGCCAATGAAAGATGGTCCAGTTTGAGTCTGCACATGCTCACATGGAGCTGCTTCTGCAAGGATGCCTGCAAAGCAACCATGTGTGTCCTTTAAGATCTCTGCAAGCTCCATTGTTGCATCTATTTGTTGCTCCTTGGAGGGCATACGTATGCAATATCAAGCCTGCATCGCTTTGGGTCAGCTGGCCGTCCTTCGCCAACTTGACGCCAGTTAACTTTCATGACACCTTCTGGTGCCATTGCCCTCATTGGTCTTCTCCACTGCTGTGGCAATTCAGTTGGTGACAGCTTCTCAGAGGCTTCCTTGTAGCCAAGCAACTGGAGCTGTACAGAGGTTTCTTAGCACAGCTACTACATGGCTGCAGTATCCTGAAACTCCAGCTGGGCAGCTGCTGCATGCTGATTGCACAACAGAGTCCATTCCAAACATCAACTGCACGGTATAATTATCTGCTGTCCTTTTTCTGCTCTGGTAGCAAAGGCATTGTACATTAACAGCAGGCCCACACACACTGAAAAAAGAAAAAGCAAACAGAGACTCTTGTAAGGAGTAATAACCAGTCTATTAATTCATAAACGGCAGTTTTTGACATGACTGGAAATTAGCGTGCACAAAGTTAAATACAAAAATTGCAAACTTCAGTATGCTGTTAAAGCTTATCAATAAACACAGGGTGTGGTATGTGTACGGGTTTACAGACAAAAATTGGATGAAAACATCATGCACGATAGGTATCATTTCAAATTGTGTGGAACACAAAAACGCCGACAAGCGACTGACTCACGTAACTATGCAGTTACATCCTAGATGCCATGCTATCAATGTCTGGGAATAGCTAGCATGAAGCGCGAGCCGCGTGGAAAGGTGATAAATGCCCATCCTGTGCTTTGCATATGCTACTACAGCATACGCAGCGTGGGTTCGCAATGTCTCGAAGAGCTTTCAAAACGTCTGGGACGTAAAGCAAAAGCCGTGTTAACGGCAGTGATACAGCGACAGATCATTTGCTATTTGCCTTTTCCCCGCCACGGCTTCATCACTAACACGAGCACACATAGGCGTGCGCAGGATTCTGCATTAGGGGAGCGACGTTTCACCGCAGCGCGCAACCTCCCCCCCCCCCCCCCCCTCATGCCTTTCACCCTACGGCCAAAACGTAGCGCAAAGATGAGGATTTGTTTTTCAAGCATTTACTTTGACGTCACGTAATTGAAACAAAACATAAGAATAGCGTGCGCTTAAAATAAAAACAAGCTTTGCCATGGACACAGAATGGAAAAATATGCCATGACGCGCTCTCACATTTCCTTAAGTCCTCGTCTTTTCGGAGATAAAGGAGGCAAGTCAGAAGTTCTTATAAGGCAACATCACGGGTCCTCAGCCGCCAGTCTTGTCAAAAAAAAAAAAAAAAAAAAAAAAGACCTGCGTGGCCACAAACTTGCACGTTTAAAACCTACGGCACAGGTCTGGCAGAGTAAAGGTATGGGGCAAACCTGCCCCCTCTTGTGTACGCCTATGCGAGCACCGTAGAACGAATGATAATAAACCGGCTGTTTTCCGGTTAAGAAGCAACAGCATTGCGCCGGCTAAATACAGGGTGAAAACGTTGCACCATCAGCTGTTTCTTCCCACTGCGCTCAACCTAGTCGCTTTTCTGTTTTGCAAGGTTGCGCGCTATGAATCCGCAGAATGCGCTCACCTCTCCGTGAACCCAGCAGCTGCGCCGAAACGCGGCACACACGCACACACACACACACACAAAAAAAAAAACTATATTTATGACGTTCATATTTGATACATGTCTTAAACAATACCTATAAATTACTGCTGTAAAGAAAAAGAGTCGATGTTTACAAACCTGTTGCACTTCCGTTTCCTGTTGCACCTGTTGTTTCCGTCTTCAGCGTCGGCAGACACACACACACGATTCGACCCCGCCGGGGTGGCGCAGTGGTTACGGCGCTGGACTACTGTTACCAAGGACGCGGGATCGAATCCCGGCCTTGGCGGCAGCTTTTTGATGGAGGCGAAAAGCAAGGCGCCCGTGTGCTGTGCGATGTCAGCGCACGTTTAAGAACCCCAGGTGGTCGAAATTTCCGGAGTAATCCACTACGGCGTCTCTCATAGCCTGAGTTGCTTTGTGACATTAAACCCCACAAACAAACCAACCAACACATACGATTCGGTAAGAAGCTTGTAGCTGCGCTGCTGTTGCCGCTCGGAATATGTTTTCGATGCACAGTACTAATTTACAGTGTCGCTATGTAATGTCGGCAGTATCGACAAGTCCGTCGACCACTCTTCTGCTATTTCTTTTCTTTTTCTGTTTTTTTTTTTTTTTTTTTTGCTGTGGCTACACGCGAATGGCACGGAAACTGCAGCACAAAACAAATGGGTAACAGACGCAGCAAGCGCGACGGTAGTCCCAACCCTTTAACAAGGCGTCGCGGCGACAGTTGCGGTTTAGCCCCTACAGATGGCAGCAATTTCGAATAAAGGCAAGCGTTTCGAAGTGGTTGAGGTAAACAGGGAGGTGCATCTTGCAGGCAGGGCTGTATCATTTTTAGGGGGTCCGCGAGGTCTCCGTGCACAGAGGTAGAAGTAGAGCAGAAGAAAGCGTTATAACGGAGGCTGAGCCCCCGAAAAATGGCAAGGAGGAGGTCGAAAAAGAAAAGTACAAAATAGAGATTTAACGTCAGGATGAGGTACATAAACATGCAAGAAGGTAGAAAAAGAGCGAAATGGCTAGAGATAGAACAGCACTTGTAGGGTGACAAAATAGGTTTGCACTCGTCTCAGAGATCTAGAAGATCCGCCGTATATAGAAGGCTACGTCTGGGTAGGGTGCAACAGAACGAGAGCGGAAAAAAAAGGGTGGAGGGGTAGGTATGTTGATACACCACGGAAAAAATTGGCAAAGAATGAAATGATCTTGTAAAGAACATATCTGGGTATCAGGAACAATTGCCGGCATAAGGACATGGCTAGGGGTAGTTTATTTCGGAACAGGATACCATCGCAGGCAAGAAAACAAGGATATCGTTGAATGTCTCAGGGACGATATAAGCCAGTTTGGAGACGGGGCCTGCATTATTCTGCTGAGGGACATGAACGGCCGCATCGACGATCTGGATGAATACACGGATTGTAACGGGAAGCTAATGCTAGATTTCTGTGAGCAACACGACCTAGTTATAGTAAATAGAGAACCAACATGCGAAGGACAAATCACGTGAGAGTTCCGCAACAGGCAGACGACCATTGACTACTGTCTAATGTCGCAGGGAATTTATAGCAAGGTCACAAAAATCGAAATAGACGAAGAAGGGGAGTGTAGTCTGGGAAGTGATCATAAACGTATTAGTCTGCAGATGGGGCCCTTGATGAAAAGAGAAACGGAACTTAGACAAAAAGTAAACGCAAAATTATACGACGATCAAATAGCGCAGATAGCAGCAGAAATAGAGGAAACAATAGAGAAAATCCCCATTGAAGACTGGGATTATGAACAGGTAGAACTACTCATAAGGAAGAAAATTAAGGAGGTTAAAGTAGCAAACCGCTGGAATGGAAAGAGGAAGCAACGGAGCTGGTGGAATAAGGAAATCAGGGAAGCCATTGATGAACGACTGCTTCAAGCGGACACGGAAAGACAAAGAAAGCTCCGGTATCTCAGGAGGAAATCGACCAGAAATGGGAATCATATCGACAAAAGAAGCTTGATATACAGGCCCTCGTCCAAAGCAAAATAAGACAGTCCACCGATCGCTGGATGGCTGACAGACACATACATACCTCTGATGGCTGACATACCTCTAGAGGCGGAGCAAGAAAATCCTGGAACCATATAAGTTGGCTAGATAAAAAGAATCAAATAAAGCAGGACCGGATTCAAGATAACGAGGGAAATTGTTTAAAGGGAGGCAACGCAGTAAACTACATTACATCAGGTATAGCCGAGTCATTTAAGAGCGACGATAGGGTTATTTCCGGAAATCAGGAAGCAACACAAGATAGCAGAGTACAAAGCAGCTTAGAACTGGCCAATCTAAACTGGAAGAAGGGAGAAACAATATTCCTAAAAACACAACTACAGGAATAGATTGAATTCCGATCAAGCTGATTAATCAACTTGGTCCAAGAAGTAAGGAAACGTTTTTAAAAGCTTTGGAAACAGTCATAAAGAATAAGCAAATTCCCCACAGCTGGCGGCAGAATAAAATGAATTTGATTTATAAAGGGAAATGAGAAAGGATACACATAAAATCCTACAGGTCGATTACCATAACATCTGTTATGTGCAGGTTGGCCATGCAGGCGGTGAAATTAAAGGTGCAAGCATGTGTGGAAAGTAACAAGATACTCGGAGAACTTCAGAACGGCTTTAGAAATGGTAGGCGCTTAGATGATAGCCTGTTCGTGCTTACCCAATGCATCGAAATATCTAGAGTGGAAAATAGTCTTCGTGTTTCGCCTTCCTGGACTTAAACGGGCCGTACGACAACGTAAACAGGGAACTCCTGTGGAACATATTAAAAGAAGAAGGTATCGGTTATGAGATAACAGAGCTCCTACAGGAAATATACCGGGATAACAAAGTAGAAATTGCATGGGAAGGGATAAGAAGTACTGAAGCTGTGAAGGTATGCAAAGGATTAAGACAAGGTTGTCCTCTATCACCGCTGCTGGTTTGGTTTGGTTTGGTTTGTGGGGTTTAACGTCCCAAAGCAACTCAGGCAATGAGAGACGCCGTAGTGGAGGACTCCGGAAATTTCGACCACCTGGGGTTCTTTAACGTGCACTGACAACGCACAGCACACGGGCGCCTTGCTTTTCGCCTCCATCGAAAACCTGCCGCCGAGGCCGGGATTCGATCCCGCGTCCTTGGGAACAGTAGTCGAGCGCCGTAACCACTGCGCCACCCCGGCGGAGTACCGCTGCTGGTAATGCTTTATATGATAAACCTGGAACGGAGGATACAAGAAAGTAACATAGGTTTTATCCTGTCTTATAGATTAGGTGGAAAGGAGGTAGAGCAGCGCCTCCCCGGTTTGATGTATGCAGACGATATTGTGTTGCTAGCTGAGAGTCAGGAAGAATTGCAAACTTTAGTTAATTATTGCGGAGACAAAGGGAACGCTCTATGCTTTAGTTTTAGCGCAGTTAAGGGGTCTGATGATTTTCAACCCCTCAACTGATCAGGGTCTTAAAATACAAGGCCATGAAATATCCAGAATAGCCGAATATAAATATTTTGGGGTATGGGTAAACGAAGGATTGGCATACATTGGAAAACATGAGTAATGCCGTAAGGCCAAAGGGCGAAGAAATGCCGGGATAATAAAACATAGGGCATTGTGTGGATACAACACGTATGAAGTTTTGAGAGGTATTTGGAAAGAAACTATGGTTCCCCGGCTTACTTTCGGAAATGCGGTTTTGTGCCTAAAATTAGAGCTACAGTCGACATTAGAAATAAATCAGAGAGCCGTCGGACGATTAGCACTAGGTGCCCACGGCAAAGCCACAATTGATGCGGTACAGGGAAATATGGGCTGGGCATCTTTAGAAGTACGGGAAGCTCAGAGTAAAATATTATATGAGGAACGCCTGAGGAAATTGGACAGTAACAGATGGGCAGCTAAATTATTTAAATACCTATACCTAAAAAGCGTTGACTCACAGTGGAGGAAAAGACCTAGGAAACTAACAAGTAAGTATGCTGGTCACAAGGACGAAGAAATAAAGAGCGTTAATCAATAGGTGAAAAACACAGAAGGTAAAAATTGGATAAATTCGATGGAAAAGAAACAGAGTGTGGAATTATACCGAAAGTGGAAAAGGCAGATCAGGAAGGAAGCTTTCTTTGATAACTCCTGAGGCAGTGCCCTACTTTTTGGAGCTAGATCAGTGTGCCTTAGAACACGCAGCTACAAAAACAAATTTAACAATGAAGATGACGCATGTGCTGTGTGTGGTAACTCCAGTGAAACAATTGACCATATTATACTCGAATGTAATGGTATCCATCCGGAAGTTGATGCAGGCGCAGTCACTATTCCTGAAGCTCTGGGGTTTGGAGATACTAGTGGCCGGGTGAATAAACCGGCGGTGGAAGCTAGCAAAAAACGACAGGAAGATTGGTGGCTTCAAAGCAAAAAAGTGACATAATGTTAGTAATGTAGAAACAAAAATTCAATAAATCGCAGGGTGGTATAGTTAACCAATCTAAAACAATAATTAAGACATACATACATACATACATACATACATACATACATACATACATACATACATACATACATACATACATACATACATACATACATACATACATACATACATACATACATACATACATACATACATACATACATACATACATACATACATCCTAT
>JAJIZL010026866.1:29451-44081 GCA_023969395.1 Amblyomma maculatum | reverse complement strand
CCATCCATCCATCCATCCATCCATCCATCCATCCATCCATCCATCCATCCATCCGTCTCCGTCTATATGCCTGCTTAGGACGGGTAGTAACCTCAGATCCGGACCATGGAAACGAAATAAGAAGAATAACAAGATTGGGATGGAGCGCGATTGGCAAGCACTCGCAGATTATGACTAGCAGCTTACCGGTATCGCTCAAGAGAAAGGTATACAACAGTTGCATCTTACCTGTACTCACCAATGGGGTTGAAACGTGGAGGCCAGCCAAGACGGTTCTAGTTACGTTGAGGACAACGCAGAGGGCTATAGAACGAAAAATGGCAGGGGTAACATTAAGAAATAGGAAGCGTGCCAGAGTGGGTCAGATAAATAATTCAAGTTACTGACATTGTAGTGGAAATCAAAAAGAAATGGGCATTGACAGCACATGCAGTGCGAAGAGAGGATAGCAGATGGTAGCTTAGGGTAACAAAGTGGATTCCAAGGGAAGGAAAGCGTAGCAGGTGGCGGCAGAAAGTTATATGGGCGGATGAGGTTAAGATGTTCGCAGGATCAAGTCGGACGCAGCTAGCACAGGACCGGATTAATTGGAGGAGTATGGAAGAGGCCTTCGCCCTGCAGTGGGTATAGTCCGGCTGATGACGACGATGATGATGATGACGAATGGGATGCTTTTTAAGCTCTCGGAAATTGATAGAACGGAACGCCACATCTTTATCAGAAGGTCAATGGCCAGATGCATCAGAAGTTTGGTTAGTTCCTCTTAATGCAAGAAGCATTCTGAAGAAAATAGATAAACTGAAGAATGCTTGCTCCCTTTAGATCTGCATGTGTGTGTCATAAGTGAAACCTGTCTGCACGATGAAATTAGGGATGACATTATCCCACCAGGTTATTAGTTATATCGGCGGACAGAAGATGTAGAGGTGGTATTGTTTTACTTGTTAAATCTAGTGCCGATGTTGACGTTGAAAGTCAGGTTGGTGAACATGAGAGCCTTTTTTTGAAGATTAGAGTGAAAGAAACTGCGTTTCATTTGTGTGCAGTTCAACGTGCTCCGGATTCCGATGAAAGCTTCTTGAATAAACTGTACGATCGATTGTGGTTACGAAACAAAAATGTGTTAGTAACTGGTGACTTTAATGTCTCTTTATTAAGTTGGACTAATCTGTCACTTTCATTATCGCCTACGAGTGATATTATCCTTGACTTTATTCTTGCACTTTTTCTTGATCAAGTATATGTAGTTACCGAATGTAGCCGCGAAACATCAATTCTTGACCTTCTGCTCATTAGTGAAGTGTTTAGAGAAGAAACTGTTGCGATTGAACCCGGCTATGTGAACACAATTTATTGGTTTTTTCTGGGAGGTTAAAAAACATGCATTGAATGGCATTACAGTTAAGGAATATAGCAGAGCTGACGATGTTGCTATTATAGACTATCTTGATGACAATCTTGGGATTATACGAGATGATGGTGAAAGCTCCTGACAACGGTTCGCTAATGTGCTTAGACATTGAATTAAAGATTCCGTTCCGGAGAGGAAAATATCTAAATGTCTGAAAAATTCATGGGTTACTCGTGACGTTATACACACTAAGCGTAAACTTAAATGATATCGTAAGAAGCATGGGACGTCAACATCAGTGTTTAATGAAATCAATCAAGACCTACTTTCAAAAGTGAGCTGCGCGAGGACTAAATATTTTTCGCCTACCTTAGCAGAGTTTCTAAAGACCGATTCACAGAAACTTTAGAGCCACTTCAATAAACCCAAAGAAGCACTTAACAAAATAAAAGTTAGCAGCAGGATAATTACGTATGCTGCTGAAATAGCTGATAATTTGAATCGTTCCTTATGGGGTGTTTTATAAATGAGGCGTGTATGAAACAAAAGCGATGACTGCACCAGAGGATTGCATTGAAATAACTCTTGAGGGTGTCCTGGCGATTCTCTTGAAACTGGACACAAAACTCCGCTGGACCCGATGGTCTTCCGAATGCATTTCTGAAGCCATATGTTGAACAAATAGCAGGTTTTCTAACAGATATCTTTACACTGTCAATAGCAAGTGTGGTTCCTGTATATAAAAAAGGTGATCGATTGTCACTTTCGAATTATCAGCCTGTTTCCATAACATGCTGTTGCTGTAAAATATTGGAGCATATTGTTGTCGGTTATCTACGAAAGTTCCTGAATGATCACAATATTTTGTCTGATAATCAACGAGCGTTTAGGCAGGGATTATACACAGTTACTCAAGCTGTTTTATCTGTGCACGAAATTGCGCGTGCGCTTGATATGTCCGGGCAAAAGGACATGGTCTTCTTTGGCTTCAGCAAGGCCTTTGAAAAGTTGCCACGTGGCAAACGTCTTTATAAGATGGAATACATGGGTGTGCCTTTTTGTATCAACCGATGGATCCAGGCCTACCTTAGAGACAGACGACAATATGTAAAAATTAATGAGGTCCCTTCTAGTGTTTTCAGTGTTCATTCAGGAGTCCGCGGGGAAGTGTGTTTGGGCCGTTGTTGTTTTTAATATATGTGAATGATTTAGTTACTGTTATTCCTTCAAGTTATTCGCAGATGATTGCATCGTATCTTAACAAATTTCATATGAAATTTACCAGAGCTCTGCACAAAAAGCAATTTTTGCCACTGATGAGTGGTGCCTAAACATGGGCTATGGAACTTAATACTGAAAAAAAAAAAAAAAAACATTGTTCTCTTACAAATAAGTAAAACGAAAACTCTCTCAATCTGCTTCTTTACTTTCTTCACGGCAATACGATTTTGGAAGTTGGAAAATGTAAATATTTAGGTGTAGCACTTTGGACAATAAGTTGAATTGGTCAGCATACATTACTAATATTTCTACAGCTGCATTACGAAAGCTATGGGCTTCGAGAAGGAAGTTAAAAACTGTCCCAGCAAACGTAAAAAAATTGGCTGATGAAGCTTGCGTTCGGACTCTACTTGAATATGCTTCAGTAGTGAGGGACCCGTACACGCAAAAAAGGCACAATGCTCCTTAAAAAAGTTAATAGGAAAGCTGTTAGGTTTATATTTGTAAAATACAGGAGAGATGATTCCCCTTCAGAATTAATGATCATAAATAATATTCATGCACTGGAAACCCGCAGAAAAATTGTTAGAGTGACATTCCTCTTTATTACCTTATCAGGAAAAAATTAAATCAAGCTTCCAGGGTCCATTGAGCGTCCTCTAGTGAGAACTCTGAACGTTCATGAACATTCACCAATTGCTCCCATTTTTGCCAAAACTAACACTTTCAAATACAATTTTCTCCTTAGAACAGTGTAACACTATGACTGGAACTTGTTACTGGCATTTGTTTTATCCTTTTTTCTGATTAATTACAACGCCTGTTTACTTTATAATATTGTTTGATGTATTTTTTATTATCTGTGTGCTACCATTATTGTATAATATTGTTCTTTCATTATGTAACAATGTGAATTCACTCCTGCTTGGGCCAAACAATGACCCACAGTATTTGGAAATAATAGTAATAACAATAATTTTGGCCGCATTTGGAGCCTCCACCGATAGCTTTATTTGAATATGGGGTGTTTAAAATTCTCGCACGAGGTCATGCGGTAGTGCTGCTATAACCCTGTCGACCAATCAGGATTTTTATCGACCCCACAAAACGACGACGGCGGCGGCAACCGACGCCAAGTTTCAGCAGGACGACCTGCTCACGTCACTAGGTCCCGCCTCAGCGGCTGACTTCGCACGTAACTGGGCAGTCAGATCAATTTATTGCCTCAAAATACCAATATTCGGGAATATTACATGAGGGGTATTGCACAATTTTTAACTGGTGCGTCAACTATTACGTAATGCGGATCCCAATGCTAGTCTATACTACAGCAAAATTTTTTAAGCGGTTATCATGAAGCCATTTTTTGCGTAAACGTTACAAGCTTGAATCCTTTAGCTGAGAAAGTTTTCATGCAATTCTCGCAGCTCTAAATGCGTCAGCGCTCGAACAAATCAACATGGCAAGAGAAAGCCAAAGAGTTGATAATCGGCACACCGCGTTATTCGCCTTTTTTTTTTCTGCTGTTTACAAATTTATATTTTAAAATTTACTTGATTTACTTAGCTGCAGTCTGTGCAAGTGAAATGCTCGTTACAGAACTTATTGATAAGGAGATTAACTAACTAAAACTAATAACAATTTTTTATCTTTGATTTTAAGGGGTAGTTTTACAATGCGAAATTAAAAGCCATCAACATCAAAAATGAATTCCTTTTTCAAATCTTATTCGCGTCAATGCAGCTCGAAATATAAAAAGTCCAAAATACGCGTCTAAACGCTTGTTGAGGTGGCTTTTATTTACTGCCCGACAATAAAATAGGGTTGTTGTGTGGTGTATTGTCACCAAAATTATGTTAATTTGTTCAGAGCCATCACGTATATAAACGGCGTCGTAATTTGGTGCATAAAAAAAGTAAGCGACGACATTTTGGAATGCGCGTGAGTTGCGTGAAAGCCAAATGAACGAGCTTTAAATCGCTCTTTTTTTTTTACGTTCGATATTTCGAGCCACAGTTAATTATTAGGCCAATTTTTAATGTTTAATACACTTAATAATACGTTTAATAATGGATACACTAGTTACCCTTACGCGTTGATGTAAACAGTTGGAACAACGTAATGCTAAGTTCTAGGGCTACAGTGTTCTCTTTATAATTGGTATTATTTTCGCAGCTGCGTATCTTTACAGAAGTTTCTTCACCCCGCTGACTGAATAGTGGACAAGCTAATTTTGCTGGTAGGTTTAAGCAATATCATACTGCTAAAAGAAATTGAGTGCTATGAAATACGGACTTATGAGAGTATGCAGAAAACGTAGTAGAGCTACAGCATATATACTGCGTACTGGCACCTGAGAACCTACATTCAGGTTCTGATATCTGGGCATGGCATTAGCGTTCGAGTAAAATTGAATGCATTAAAATTTCTGCCAATGCCTCTTGCACAAAAAAAAAAAACTGTTTCTTTACACAAAGCTTGTTCAATCAAAATTACAGTTTGCAGCAGTCATAGAGGCAATCATGGCGATAGGCTCATAAAAGGTACTGTGGTAATTTAGAATAATGTTACTTGCATCATTTTTCTTTTTTTTTTGTTCATCGAGTATAAAATCAATGAAATTCAACTTATTATTTCCGGTTTCATCACTTTGCGGGGCTGATTTTCGTATGTACCTGTTTCATTAAATGCAGCATCATCAATCATGCACTATATCATTCCAGTAATGACCTGTGGTCTGTTCTTTGCGAGTTGATCGTGAAAGGCAAATAGAAAGCGAACTTCGCCACACAAGCATAGCCTTCATTCCATCATGTCGCATACCAGAAAGGGCTTACAGCGCTATTATTATTTATTGTTTCATTTGTACCCTTTCTGATTTGATCACGATTTTCTGAAAGTGGTTTTCTTTAAATATGTAATAATGATTTTTGTTCTCATCAGCATTGGGGACTTGTCTTACTGTTTTTCCGGTTGCCATTTTTCGCTGCTCATTACGGCTTTACGGTTTTTTGGCTCTTCATGCTGCATCTTTCGCACAAAATGAAACTACCCTGCTCCGATTTCCTGAACACTTTTGAACGCGGAGAAAAAAAAACAAACAAACAAGATTCTGCTCCTGGCTTTAACAGTCCTCTCGTTAAATTTCGCAGCCCCTCATATCGCTCACACTCAAGAGACTAAATCATATCTCTCCTCTTAACTTCTTTCCTTCGGTGAACTTGTTCTACTTTCCCGCAGCTGCTCTTTTGCGCCCCGATAAAAGACTTAGTTTGTTAACATCAAAAACCATTGATCGTCGCATCTCAGGGAGCAAAACCGTAGTTGTGGTCGGCGTCCTTCGAATGTTTTAAGGGCCTCGCGTCTCAGAAAAGCCGATATCGGAGTTATTTTTCGTTGTTGTAAAGCAAAAATCAACAAGAAAGCAAAGAAATAGAGAACCTTCAGAACATACGAAGTCTCGAACTCCGGCTTTCAGATTGAGAGGCGAGCACGCAGCTGGTACACCACAGATCTCTTCTAGCAGTGATGCTGTTTAAGCCAGAGGTTGTTCTGTTTGCCGTGAGCAGCTGAATTTGTTCGCAGTAATGACGTCACCATGACTAGACGTGACTGTGTGGTTGGATCTGACGTCATCATGTTGCCGCATTAGGGGCCCCCTCCTCGAATCCGGGACGGGTAAATCGGGGCGGCGCAAAAAGACGGATACACAGAAATTGATTCATCATCATTATCAGCCTGACTATACCCACTGCAGGGCAAAGGCCTCTCCCATATTTCTCCAATTAACCCGGTTCTGTGCTAGCTGCATCCACTTGACCCCTGCGAACTTCTTAACCTCATCCGCCCACCTAACTTTCTGCCGCCCCCTGCTACGCTTTCTTTCCCTTTGAATCCAGTTTGTTTCCCTAAGCGACCATCGGTTATCCTCTCTTCGCACTACATGCCCTGCCCATGCCCATTTCTTCTTCTTGATTTCCACTAGAATATCAGTAACTTGAGTTATTTCTCTGACCCACTCTGCACACTTCCTATCTCTTACTGTTACCCCTACCATGTTTCGTTCCATAACCACCTGAGTTGTCCTCAACTTAAGTAGTAGCCTCTTGGTTATCCTCCACGTTTCAGCCCTATAGATGAGCACAGGTAAGATGCAACTGTTGTATACTTTCCTCTTGAGCGATACCGGTAAGCTGCTAGTCATTAGAAATTGAATACGAAATTTTAAAACGGGGAGAAATGTTGCAAAATATAACACCGTCGTTTGCTACTTGGCGCCGATCACAAAAATGCCAACGCTTCGATGCCGAGAAGCTGTAGGTTCGGTGCGAACCGTGCTTACGCT
The DNA here is from genome assembly GCA_023969395.1 of Amblyomma maculatum. Lineage (NCBI taxonomy): Eukaryota > Metazoa > Arthropoda > Arachnida > Ixodida > Ixodidae > Amblyomma > Amblyomma maculatum. The sequence continues at coordinate 37,164 of JAJIZL010026866.1, read as the reverse complement.
GCATACGCGTCGCGAGGCAGGGCAAGGCTGAACAGATGATGAGATACGGACGTTTACGTTGCGGCTGTACTGTACTGTATTATCTATTACATTTCGCACAGCACATCATGGTACACATGCTGTCAGACGTCCAGCAGCAGTAGGCTGAGCGAACGGCGGCACTCGACGCAGTCACAAACAGCCGGTCGTCAAGTGTCAACGACGCCGGACCTGTATGTGGCCGTGCATAAGTTTTATTTATGGACTTCATCAGCGCAGAGAAATCGGCGAGTATCAGGAACTGGACCAAAATATTCATAAAATAAACGGCAGCTTTGCACATTAGCTTGTCAGCTAGTGCGTTTAAAGCATTTAAGTAAAAAATTTAGCGCAAAAAAAGAACACAAAGGACAAAGAAGAACACATAAGACGTTTGACGAGCGCTAACTACCAACTCTTTATTCAAGCCGAAGTACACAGCTTATAAATGAAAAAATCGAGCATGCGCAGAAGGGGGCAGGTAAAACAGTAGCACTCAACACAAAAACATGTCTAGAAAGGCACATTCCGCCGAGTACATGTGTACAGATGTATCGCTAACACAACGATCGGATACCTTATCTATATGATATGCCTCTAATGGAAGTCTTGCCTTATAATTCCCACTTTTGCCCAGAATCGTTGTCTTCCCAAATCCTGCCCTACACTTACAAGAAGCAATGTGCCGCACAAATCATCTTTAATTTCAACGTTTCGAGCATGCTCCCTCAACCGGTCATTGACAAAGCGGCCAGTTTGTCCATCATATGAGGCACCACAAGAGAGGGGGATTCAGTAAACCACTCCCACCGCACCCCCTCCCCCCCTGCCACCGCCTAGAAAACTCTCTTTATGCACCAAAAAGCAGAAATGTTTGCAAGAAGAAAACTAGCCTTAAGCATTATTTCAGCAAGTAACTCCACGTGTTAGCAATGAGGAAAAAACAGCACAGGACCTGAAAACTTCATGCGCTAAAAAAAAATTGTGGGGACACACAAGCTCTGCATTCAAGGCTACGACACGATAGCTTTTAGAGCTCCTGTCTGCAGATTCTCGCTCGTGTGAATCGACTTTGCTACTGTTAAGAACAAATTCCTCAATTCGTGTCTTCATTATCTGATACCATATTCAGTAGCATATACACTTGTAAGCTACCCAATTATGTGAAAGACCACTCGCCATTTGTACCTATAAAGCCAACTCTAACTTAAGCCGTAAAAATGCGCTTGCTAAGGGTAGCCTATCTTATCACCCAAAGATCCTGCAAGGTTTGATTTTCACATTACCCATCCATCTTAAAGGTGAAGCTGGAGTTGGCAGCTCCTGCCATGTCATATGGTCTCGGGACATCACACAACCCATTGACCATTGAGTACTCGTCCATGTCACCTGCTAATTACTGCCAGAGCCATGCCCAAGATTTTTCGCTCACAATGCCAAATTTTCTGTAGAAGAGAGGCTTTAACGCTGCTGCATTTAAAAAAAGCAAGCAGCTGAGAGCTGAACATCTACGCTACATCAGGCTCTGCTGGCTCACAAGACATGTGACCAGGGTGCCAACAGCCACGTTATAGATGCAGCTGTAACAGAGGCTGTGCCACAGAAACAGCAGACGATTGTAGTCAAGATAAAATTAAATCTCTTTGTTCACAAGTTGCTCAGTACATCGTGAAAAACAAAGGCTCACATAATGGACAGTATGATGTCTACTGTGTTCAATAGGATTGTGCCTTCACGAAGTCTTCTATTTCATTCAACCTTCTTAAAAATATATTGTGTTCAATTCGATTTAGCTGTACACGTGCGAAATATGGGGCAGCATTCTGAGGGTTAAATCCATATTGGACAATGCAGGCAGGATTACTGAAGCTGATATTATAGCTAGGCAAGCATAGGGACACTAGATAAAGTAGAAAGCAAATGTAACAATAGAATAGATGTAAATGAAACTAGCGCACTGTCACTAATGAGGGTGAATAGTTATAAAGATCAGTATTAGTACAATGTACAGAATGTTGAAAAGTGATGAAAACACAAGTGTCCTTGAAATTGTTTCTGCATAAATGAAATAAAAGTGAATGGCATAAAATTTATATCCCTTCCTTAATATTCTCAATTTAAAGCTGACGAAGAACAATCAAAATAACGCTACAAAAGCAACTAACAGAATGTGAAATAATGAAGAAGCAGTTATACACAGCTGCAATCATTTGATAAACATCTCAAGTGATGAAGTCATGTTCCAGCTGCTTCAATTATGAATAAGTAAGCTTCTTTTAACAATAATGTGAATGCTGGAGGGCATGTCACAGCAGCAGCAATGTGTCAGAAGCAACTGGCCCAGATAGCAGCCGGTCTGGAAGGCCTGCATACAACGCTATCACGGAGGGAGATATTTAAGGGAACAAGATACGTTGCAATGCACAGAAGGAGCGAAACATGTTTTAGAGCTGCAGTCAAGCATTTATGAAAGACAATATTAGCAAACAATTTTTATTTCATTTCTGTACTTATGCGCATCATTATTTTGACTAAGGGTTACATAGGGTAACAACAAATGTCATGCAATTCGTCTCGTAAACGAATGAATGCATTTCTTTTCCTGAGGAGCCGCCTTCAAGAACTTATCAGTGGGTGCACATGCACATCAATATTACCTAATAACAAAATAGAGAAGTCAATAGTTGCCTTTGTAAAAAAAAAAACTGAAGAATAGAAATATGTTCTTTGATAGCGAAGCCACACAAATGGTGCAGAGGTTAAACAGGTTATCTGGGATCTTGCTTGAATTCCCTAAAGAGCGCCATTAATCCCAGCAAATCAAATTGAAAATGGCAAACTTGGAAAAAGCGGAATCTAAAATCACCAAAATGGGTCAACAAGTTGGCGCGGGTCTCATCTTTTGTGCATACAACGCTGAAAGACAATGACCACCAAATAGGTGCGCAAATTTTTCTATGAGAAAACTAGTTGATTGCGGTTTAACTACATGCAGCAGATGAAAAATGCAATAGAAAATAAGCACAAAGGCAACCAAGTACAAAGAAGCACAGCTTGCTTCACTCTGCATTTGTTTGTGGAAGAACGCAGTGGGCACCTGAAATGAAATTGATTTCATACTGACTTCTAACCCTGGCATTATGGAGGATGTAGAGGTAATCGGACAGATGCGATGCAGGGACCACAGGATGGTAAGGTCTCGCATTAATCTGGACTTGAAGAGGAAACGGAACAGATTAATGAGAAAGAAGTTCATCAACGAATTAACGGTAAGGGGAAAAGTAGAAGAATTCAGGCTCTCGGTACAGGATAGGTACTCAGTGCTAATCGAGGAAGCCGATTTTAGCCTAGAAACAATGAATAATTTTCGAGATATCATTACTGATTGCGTGGTAGGAATATGTGGCAGGATAGTTTCAGATGATACCGGTAAACTGCCTAAGGAGACGAAAGATTTGATTAAGAAACGATAAAGTATGAAAGCTTACAACCCAACAGACCGGATAGAACTGGCAGAGATATGATAGCCTATCAATAGGCGCAAAGTGGCCGACATATGGAAGTATAACTTGGGGAATATTGGGCATGCTCTAAAGAACGGTCATAGCCTGAAAGCGGTAGAAAGGAAGTTAGGCGTAGACAAAAATGAGATGTATGCACTGAAGGACAAGGCGGTCAATATCATTACAAACATGGACAAGATAATCAAGGTAGCCGAGGAGTTCTATACGAACCTCTACAGTAGCCATAGTATAGTCAGGACTATATGAAATTGGCTGCAATGAAGAGCAGTCAGACGTTCCGCCTGCAACGAAGGACGAGGTTAAGAAAGCCTTAGAAGCTATGAAAAGGGGGAAAGCAGCTGGGGTGAATCAGGTAAATACAGATTTTTTGAAGGACGGAGAGGATAAAGTGCTAGAAAAACTGGACACCCTGTATATGCAATGCCTGATGACATCGAAATAAGGACTTGAAAAATTACAGACTGATCAGCTTACTATCAGTTATGTACAAGGTATTTACCAAGGTAATGCTAATAGAATACGGACAACCTTAGACGTTCCTCAACCAAGTGATCAAGCAGGATTTCGGAAAGGGTACTGTACCATCGATCATATCCACACTATAAACCAGATGATAAAAGTGTTTGGAATATAACCAGCCCCTATACTTAGCATTCATTGACTACGAGAAAGCATTTGATTCGGTCGAAACCTCAGCGGTCATGCAGGCATTGCGAGATCAGGGTGTAGGTGAGCCATATGCGAAAATGCTGAAAATATCTATAGTGGCTGCACAGCAAACCTAGTTCTGCATAAAGAAAGTGATACAACTCCATTTAAGAAAGGTGTTAGGCAAGGAGGCACGATCTCCCCAGTGCTATTTACAGCTTGCTTAGAGAGTATATTCAAAGGCATGGCATGAGAGCAGTTAGGCATCAGTGTCGATGGAGAGTGTCTCAGTAATCTGTGATTCGCTGATGACATTGCCTTGTTAAGTAACTCAGTGCACCAATTACAACCAATGATAAATAACCTAGATAGGAGAAGCAGCAGGGTAGGCCTAAAGATTAATATGCAGAAGACTAAGGTAATGCTGAACAGCCTGGGAAGGGAACAGCAGTTTAAAACAGGTAGAGAAGCGTTGCAAATGGTAGGCGAATATGTCTACTTAGGACAGGTAGTGACCGCAGATCCGGACCACGAAGGGGAAATAACTAGAAGAATAAGATTGGGATGGAGCGCATTTGGAAGGCACTCAAACGTTATGACTAGCAGCTTACCGGTATCACTCAAGAGGAAAGTGTATAACAATTGCATCCTACCGGTACCACCGACCCATAGGGCTGAAACATGGAGGTTAACGAAAAGAATCCTACATAAGTTGAGGACAACGCAGAGCCCCATGGAACGGAATATGGTAGGTGTAATGTTAAGAGATGGGAAGCGTGCAGAGTGGGTCAGAGAAATAACTCAAGTTAGTGATATTCTAGTCGAAATTAAGAAGAAATGGGAATGGGCAGAACATTAGTTCTAAGAGAGGACAACCGATTGTCTCTAAGGGTAACTAATTGGATTCGAAGGAAAGGTAAGCGTAGCAGGGTGTGGCAGAAAATTAGTTGGGTGGATGAGATTAAGAAATTCGCAGGGGTCAAGTGGATGCAGCTAGCACAGAACCGGGTAAATTGGAGGAAAATGGGAGAGGCGTTTACCCTGCTATGGGTATAGTCCGGCTGATGATGATAATGATGATGATAATGGGCACCTCACGTTGCACCACAGTAGCACACAAAATGGCTGTAAAGAAATGGACTCTGGTATGGTAAACGACTGCAGACACATCCACCAGGTTGTGTATATGTCGAAAATTTTCACTGAAGTAGTACACCGCGGACTGCAAGCTTACCACAAAACCAAGTGAATGGTGAAGTACTGGTGCATGCATGTCCTACTCTGAATGGTGCTACTGTAAATAGGAGAACGTTTTTGTACCTTCCTGTATTTCATTGACGTAAAGCACGTTTTAAAACACACTGAGCACGAGCAGTACACAAAAAAAGCAGTATAAACAGAAGAATGAGAGCTCTTAACGAGTTCCAAAGCACTTGTCGAAGAATACACTCAGTATATTAACATATTGTAGGCAAAAAAACTATAGCAGCAAAGAAAGCTCAACTCGGTTCTTGCACAGGCTACCAACAAATTGTACGTCAAAAATATGGTTTTGTCACAAAACCACAGAAACAATCAAGACTTCGACTGCTTCTCAGCAGTACGCTATCGAGCATGAAGAAGTAAGAATTGTGCACATTGATCACTTGTGACGTATATTAAAATCATGACAGCGAGTGCAAATCCCAAGTGAAGGTGATCAAGTAATTCCTGTCCGAGTTAATCCAAATGTTGTATATCTTCTTCCTTGTACTTGTTGGTGTTCCTGCTGCGATCACCCTTTGTAGGTGGCGTCAGTGTCGTGATCTGCCACACACTACAAGCTGTAAGCATCTTCAAAAAGAACTGTCCATACTGCATAGCACTTCACATCTGATATGGCCATCCAGGGACAAAGCGTGACCTCCCAGATTAACAAGCCTAGCAGAGCGGTCAATGATGTTGAATATGGCCTCAGTACTTCTCACCACATGACGACATAGGTTAGGAGCGCTGCAACGGCTGCACAAGGTCAGCACGGTCACGTGAAAGTTAGCACATTGTTTAGCGCCTAAATTATATGCAAATGAAATTTCAAACAAGCATGACATAGGACTCAGGAACATTTAAAATCATCAGAGCTGCAAACCAAGCTGCGGTGAAGTTTAAACTATAAACGCAAGACATGGTCAATGCAAAACCAATCACCTAAGTGAACAATTTCCGTAACAGTTACGGACGGCTTGGTGGCGGACATTGTAGACTGACGGTTATGGCTAACTTTTTTCTTGCAGTTAAAGGAACGACTTGTATCAGGCGATTTCACTTACTTTTTCTTTTTCGGTCGTCAAAACCACTAACCAAGAAATCGTGACAACTGCGAGCACACACAGTATTTCTTTTTTAAGTTCGTGTAGTGTAGAGAAGTTGAAGAAAATTATAATGCGCCGCAAAAATAGATTGAAACTGGTTTACAGAAAAGAAAAGGCGCATCATCTGTCACACTTCTCCGCCGACGACAAAACGTAGAAATGACGAGTCTCTAAGTATAATCAGGATAACTTAGTCGAACCAAACGCAAACAGCATCGCTGTGTCATCAGTCTTACACGAGAGTGCAATTTGCCCTATTTTGTTTCTTTATTGCTTGCGTTCGACGCAATACACACAGCACAAAATAATATTTACAATGATCCCCTTGCATGTGGGGATTTTATAATCAAGAAGTCACAGCCGGCTTCGTCATATTAAAATTCCTTGAGGGACAAAAGGCTTTACCTTCAAGAGCCATTCAGGAACTTCATCAGCTCCTTTTTGTATTTCAACAAACCAATGCATGCTTTCGCGGAAGTAGATTCGGGCTGGCCTTGTACCAGGTTCACAATTGTATCTAGTCATTCTTAAACGCCAGGTACTGAGGAGGCCAATAAGCATTATTGTATCATAAGGCACCCGCCGGATACACCACAGAACTGCGTTTCTTCTTTCGAGTAAAGGTGCGCGCCAAGTGTATGCATTGCCGTACGAGTGCACGGCTAATGTACAACTGTTTCATTAGAAAGTAACTATTACGCAATTAATAATTGAGCCAGTACATTTCCGCTAGTTTTATTCTTTGCTTACATGTGATTTTAGCGCCAGCATGCGGCGCCCACATGAAAATCTGCGACCGCATTGCGCTGCCATAGCGCAGATGGAGCGGAAGCAGTACAAAAGGTGCGCCTAGTGCATGCTTTGCTGTACGACTGTATACCAATGAAGCTGTGTCATTAGAAAATAAATTCGCAGAATCAAAAGGCGATGATGAAGGCGCACCTACTCTTATAGCTAAGCTTGAGTTTCCCACTGAATTTTTCTACATAAACTGAATTCATTCGATGTCACAGAAGTGAAGGCCGCAGTAGATATAATGCAGTACTAATCAGTTCTAATTTTCTCGCAATGAAAATGCTTGTGTATGTACTCTTTAGCCGGGCTGAGACACATTGTCTACAGTTTGATTGTTTCTCTTGATGTAATTGGTAATGAGGGGGGGGGGGGGGGGG